>KN506700.1:31087-56496 GCA_000787155.1 Scartelaos histophorus
AAGGTTTGAGTCAGGAAGAGGGTCAGGAATATATACTAGTTAAGTAATAATTTATAATAAATAAACAAACAGCTTTCAATTGGGATTAAAGCAAACAAAATCAAAACAAAAAAAGGACTATTTGTTCTAATATAGACTATTCTAAAAACAAAATTTAGAAGAGCTGTATAAGAAGAGCGATGGGAGAGCTAAGTACACTCTAACTCAGTCAGTTTTATTATTTGTTTGAATTTTAAAAATGCAAAAGAAAGTTGCATAGTTAGAGTTGGTAACATGACTTGCATTGAATATCACACTGTGTCTCAGCAAAGGAGCTGACAGGGCATCCCGCAGTGCTATCATTTCAATTACACAGGCATTACTAAGCTGAAACAATTTATCTTTGCAGTAAAACAAAAAAAAAAAGATCGCTAGTGATCTGTCGGTACAATGCATGTGAAAACACTCTAAGGTAAAAGGTAGTTTATTCTGTCCAGCTGTCAATAATAATATGCTATGTTTGGTATGTAGACTAATCAGATGTTGAAGGTTAGTGACTCACTGTAGAAGCCCTTATAAAACATCAGCCTGGATGCTGCTGGGTGATCTGTGTTTCTCTAATTACACAACAGCCAACGCCAATCAATCTGGATAAAATGATCTATGTAACAAACGTTCAAAATTGTGTCATATGATCAGAACATATGTATTGTGCACTGTGTTGTACAATGTGCTGCTTCTCTGTGCAGGTTAATGATCTCATGAATCACACTTGCAGAAGATGCTTCATAAAATTCTTAAAATTCAGAATAATTTCTTCAATAAATCACCGAAATCTGTCTGAGATCAATAGCACATCTTTGAGCAAGTCTACACTAAATTATAAGAACTACGCAGTAGCCAGTATGTACAAAGTGACAAATTACTGTGAAAATAATAAGTCATTATAGTCCCCATCAGTCACTTGCCAGACTTTATGATGAATGAGACAAACTGCCTCATTGTTTTCCATCTGTATCCTTTGATGAGTATTATGTGATCCTAAGCACAGTGCTAAATAAGCCAGTCTACATTTGTCAACATTATGTGTGAATACCTATTTTGGGTAGCCTATATCATGTCATCCTATACACTGTGAAATATCCCTTCTGTTGACAAGTCATAACTACGCTCAGCTGGCAGCCATATTTGTACAACAGATGCCCAGGCCAATGAGGCCGATCTGCTTCAGTGAATACCAATTTTCCAACTGGACCTCATGAACTGATTAGTATGTTTGTGTTTGCAGTTCTCCTAAATGTCTCCTAAATGCTGATAGGGCTGGCTGATATGACACAATTCTCAATCACAATTTTCAGTTAATAAATAAATAAAAACACCAACAGGCCTAGTTAAAGGTTTATATCGTTTGTTTGTTTTTTTGTTTTGTTTTTTTTAACTAACATTATAAAGTATACTAGTAGTGTAAAATATACTTGTTTGTTTATACAGTCTATTATCACTATGAAGAATGTTCCAAAGTTTGGTTGTAACATTAAGAAATATCATCTTAAACCAGCAGGTTGCATACCCTCTATCAGAAAAGTTCCCTAGTGCAGCTTTAAGTCAAAATATCCAGACATTATTAAAACCATTTCACACACAGTTTTACAGTTCAGCTCTCTATAGGGTGAATAAATAGTGATGCATAGCCAGACCCATCTTGTGTCCAGACCCCGTAACATGGCCCTGCAGCATCATCTTGAACGTCAAAATAAAGAATATATCTGTTAATGATAAATTAGAACAATGCAGCTTCTCTGTCCTACTTGGTTAGGTGCGCCACAGCGCCCATAGACCGTGCCACACACTGTACACAGCGCCCCGTATCGCCCGGAGCCGAAGCTGCTGCTCGTTATTGGGCGTCAGGCTGACTCCTCCTCCGCCATTTTTGACTGTAAACATCCTGCAGATTTTAAAAGGACAGCGCTGAGCGGGAGGAAGGCGGCTGGCGCCATCTTGGCTGTTTTAATGAGTACAACAAGGAACAAACTGCGGGGAGAAATAACATAATCTTTGGGGTTTCGCTCAGACGGGGGTGCCACTGGTAAGTAATTCTGCATTAGGATTATTTGGGCACAGTTTGAAGTAGTTTAAGGCACAGAGATTATTTGCACGCTCTTCTTTATTTGTCGCGGCCTTTCCTGTATGTGAGAAGCCTTTAGCATCAGGCAGCGACCCAGTTGTGCTGCAATAAAAAGCAGGGACTCTAGCGAGGTTGTTTCCGTGCACTTTTAATGAGTCTTCTTGTCTTCTAAATCAGCATGGACTGATTCAAAGCAATGCAAAAGTTTAAAGGTTTTAGTGGCTGTGTGAACGGGTTTCATGTTTGTCTTGCGGCTAATGTCCCATCTAATGGCGCCGACTATTGAGTGGCGATGGGGTTTTCTTTTGGCGCTTTTCTCTCACTTAAAAAAATACCAGTGAATGAATTAGTTTTGCGACTTGTAGAACATCGTAGATGAACAACACCACAAACAAAAATCATTTTGACTGAGATTGGTGGAAAAAGCCTCCACGCATTGCAAATGATTAGCAATGTGTTAGCTTCACTGTTTGTCAACGAGAGGCGGATCCTGACGAAGTGGGCGCCTGATTTGACAAAGTGGCTAACCTACTGATAATTGTTTCACATGGTAGTTTACTCCACGTGTATTTCTAAAGTGTAATATGTGTTTTAATAACAATAATATATTTATGCGCTTCGATTATTTTTGCATTATCTAACCGATCGGGCTTGTTGTCGAGTTGTAGCGGCTTATTTTGCCTTTGTTAAGTTGAGAAGACCGCCTGAAAATGATATGCGTGTGTGATAGTCAAGATGTGCTGCCATTCATGCTGTGCCTGTGTAGAATGGAGGCATCCGAAGACTGAATGGAGTTTTGACTTGCCCCAAAAGCACATGGCACATTTAAACAATACTTTCCTGAATTGAATGACTTTGCGAGGAACCATAGGACCCACGGTTGCCATACCCTGTACTGCGTCTATGTAGCTGTTGATCTGTTCACTTTGATATCACCAACATTTCTTTTTCAGGTAACATTGCCCCCAGTGAGGGAGTGAGTCAGGACAACCAGGGCAATGTTTTACGCCCACTTTGTCCTCAGTAAACGTGGGCCGCTGGCCAAGATCTGGCTGGCGGCCCATTGGGACAAGAAGCTGACCAAGGCTCATGTGTTTGAATGCAACCTTGAAAGCAGTGTGGAGAGCATCATATCTCCCAAGGTTATAGAGTCATGTTTTGTCTGACCTATTTTCTTTAAGGCTGTTGGTATTGATTTTTGCTCTACTAATTACATGATATTTATTTACTCAGGTGAAAATGGCTTTGCGTACCTCTGGTCACTTACTCCTTGGAGTAGTGAGAATCTACCACAGAAAGGCCAAATACCTGCTGGCTGACTGTAATGAAGCCTTTATTAAGATCAAAATGGCTTTCAGGCCAGGTAAGGACATGGATATTTCATGAGGCATATGTTCATAAAGCATCCAACATGCTGAAATCTTTGTTCAATATTCAGGTGTTGTGGATTTGCCTGAGGAAAACCGAGAAGCAGCTTATAATGCCATTACTTTACCTGAGGAGTTTCATGACTTCGACCAACCTCTTCCTGATCTTGAGTATGTTTATTGCTTTATTTAAGCTTCTATAAAAATATGCATACTAATGCTTTCCTTCTACAGTGACATTGATGTGGCCCAACAGTTCACTCTGAACCAAAGTAGAGTGGAAGAAATCACAATGAGGGAAGAGGTTGGCACCCTCAGTCTCCTGCCAGACAATGACTTTGGTAGGAAGAAACACTTCTGTAGACGAATGCTCCTCGCTGTATGAACATTTTGTCACTACTGTGTAATACTTTTTAGCTGACTTTGGAATGGATGACCGGGAGATGATGCGGGACGCCAGTACTTTTGAGGAGGATATCATGCATGGTGCCACAGCTCCCAACCTTCTTCTAGAAACAGAGCCTGGGCCCGCCAATCTCCCTGAAAAGTCCAACCATATGGAGTATGATGACTTTGGCGATGCCTCTATGGGCAACAGTGATGGTGGTATGCTAGGTAGGTTAACCGTGTCTTTGAAAATTTTCTTGGCAAGTTTGTGATGCTATAGAAATTGACACTGCATTTGTCTGTGTCTGTTAGTTGATAAGTTGTTGAGCTCCGAAGGTGGTATCTTTGATGACCCTCCAGCCATCAGGGACAGTGTCATGATGCCCTCAGACCATGGAGATGACGAAGATGACTTTGATAACCTTCAGTCACGTAAGTAGATTCTAGCTTGTTGTGTACATGGTAAATAAAATTAGCCATTTTTATTTGATATTTGTCTTGTAGCGGGTCCGGACAGTCCAGACTCAGGCCCTGCTGAGCCTCTTCCACCTATGGCGGATCAGACCGAACAGACCACTTTGGTTCATAACGAGGAAGAAGCTTTTGCGTTGGAGCCGATTGACATCACAGGTATACTTTTTTTTTTTTTTTAATATACGCAACATAAATGCATAATATAAAATGGTTTGTTCTAAATTTGATGCAATATGATCCCTTTTCAGTGAAGGAGACCAAGGCTAAGCGTAAGAGAAAGCTGATTGTGGACAGTGTGAAGGAGTTGGATAGTAAAACCATCAGGGCTCAGTTATCTGACTATTCAGACATTGTCACCACTCTGGACCTCGCTCCTCCCACAAAAAAACTTATGATGTGGAAGGAAACTGGAGGAGTGGAAAAACTTTTCTCTCTCCCTGCTCAGCCGCTCTGGAATGGCAGGCTGCTGAAGGTGAGGAGGTTAAATACATATAGTGCACAATTAAATTTACCAGGGACCTCCTTAATTAGTTGTGACCCCAGAGTTTTGCTCTGGACTGGAAAGATTTTAATCCATTTTCCTTCTTATGCGCTTACACGTGCAAACTGTTGTGTCTTTTAAATTCACTTTGCAATCCACTTAACCAGATTTTTATTTTTATTTTTTTAAAGTATGTTTTTGTTTTTACTCTGTCAGATGTTCACACGCTGCCTGACTCCTCTGGTGCCGGATGAGTTGAGGAAGAGGAGGAAGGGTGGAGAAGCAGATAGTTTGGATGAGATCCTTAAAGAACTGGAAAATCCAGAGGTGCCTAGGGAGGAGTTGATGGGTCAGCACAGAGATGTTATTGGTAAGATAGACAATTTTTATTATATAAATATTAAAATGTATAGATCTAGTATTTATACATTTTAATGCAAAATGTAATTGTATCTGAATCCATTTTGAAAAGCATTTTCTTGGCATAAATTTTATTCTAGACCAAACTATCATGGAGGAGCCCAGCATGCTGGCCCACTCTGCAATGGAGGGCAGCAGGACAACCCTTGATGAGACTGTTATGCCTCCTCCCTCAACTCCCCGCGGAGTTAAACGCAAGTCCCTTGAAAAGGATGCACTGCCAGTAAGAACACCACTGATGCATACAGCCATTTAAGCTTTCTGGAAGCAGTTTATTGCACATCAAACTATCTTTGTAGTATGTTTGTATGTGAGGCATGCAAAACAAAAAAAAAACACAGTTTTACCATAGAAATTTTTAAATGGGGTCGAATGTTGCCATCCTTTTTATTCTCACTGTGAATGTGTTTTCCTCAGATGAGCTCCTTGGACCAGACACAGCCTGATCGCTCTATCCTGTCCCAGAGATTAGACACACCACAGGTGGACCTGCCACCAGAGGAGAACAGTCTCAACCTCACACAACTCGTCCCTGAACTCGACCTGCTCGGAGAGAAGGGCAAAGACAAGAAGGATGACAGTGACGAAGAGGAGGTCAGTGTGGATTTCTCTGCTCTAAAATAACACAGGAGTCTGATGAGTTATTGACCAAGTCCTGCCTATCATGTTCAGGATGAAGAGGGTCAAGCCGGAGACCAAGATCAAGAGGAGAAAAGGTGGAACAAGAGGACCCAACAGATGCTTCATGGCCTGCAGGTACTGAACAGTTTTAATAAAATATAAATTGGATGCATTGACATTTTGGTATTTAATCCTGTGTCTGTTTTTCCAGCGTGTCATGGCCAAGACTGGAGCGGAGTCCGTCAGTCTGCTTGACTTGTGCCGAAACAACAACAAAAAACAGGCGGCTGCAAAGTTTTACAGTTTTCTGGTCCTCAAGAAGCAACAAGCCATCGAGGTGTCCCAATCTCAGCCCTACAGTGACATCATTGCCACAGCTGGACCAAGATTTCACATTGTTTAGACATTGGAAGAACACTCTACTGCAGACAATTGTTTGCCTTTTATTTTCTTTTCCCGTCAGCCCATTTTGGAAAGTGATGTATGTGGGTTAGGGGGGAGTGGCAAGTTTTTACAAAGGATTTTACTGTAATTGCAGGTGGAATCATGCAGTATTCACGTGGTTCAAAATAATATGAGGAAGAATGTTTAACAACTATATTTATAAAGCTACTTTCCCAATCACTAAGTTTGGCTCTGTTTTAAGTAAAAACTGGCCTCTCATTCCAAACATTTTTAGCATCGTCCCTCTTGTATTAAAATGTTTTTACGAAAGGCCTTTATATTTTCATGTTGAACTTTGTATTGACACTGTACATGTGATGATAAAAGGTACTGGTATATCTGAAGTGTATTCCCTCACATCCCCTTGTTGCACTTGTTATTTCATGACAAGCAAAGGCAGATCTGTCAGAAACTTTAATTTCATTAGTATCACATTAAGATGTAAAATTCAGGTGAATTATTCAAATTTCATGTAATTTTTTGTACCTTTTGTTGTTTATGCTTATTCACCTTTTTGCATTATGTAACTAGGTAATATACTTGTTACAGTAAGTTCAATATCCCACCTTTTTAGTCTTTGGATAACTACTAGTTGTGATACATCTGGAAACATTTGAAATAAAGTGTTTTAAGTACTTGTTATAATTTGCACCTGACTCAAGTGCTATTAAAATGTAACCTTGGCAAACCCACATGGAAATGAGTGCCACTTGCCGAAAGTACTATTGCTGGCCAAAAAGGAAAAAAAAATGCCATAAATTGGATTCATCAATTACCATTTGCGTTGGCTGGATGCAAAAGGTGCAATGTACCTTTCATTATTTTACATTTCAACAATTGCAATTCCTAGGAATTAAATGCACATTATAATACCTGTCTGCACAATATGTTAAAAGCAAGGGTTTGCATCACTTGCATCACTCCTTCGATCAGCATCCCTCGTCCTGTGTAGGAACCTTCTCGTGTTACTGTGTTTCCGTCGGAACAAAGAACGGACCCATTCACGTTCCGTCGCTGAAATCTTCCGGCCTTCTTTCCGCGTGTAGCGGTTTACTTATGGCTTCACGTAAAGAGACCGGTTCATCATCTAACGCCGGCATGTCTTCTACAAGTGGCACCCTGGACTCCCCCGTGAAACAAATCCAAATTGAAGGCCTGGTAAGTGTGAAGTACAAGTCTGAGAGGGGTTTACTGATGTTTGGTTGTAGTTAGAAGGAAAAAAAAAAAGCTTAGCTTTAGAGCTAGCGTCGTCATGGCGGATTTACTGCCAGAGTAGTTCACTATCGTTGCTTTTCATTAATACGTTTACATTTGTATTTATTTACTCCAGCTGTACATTTACTTACATATACTGGCTGTGTTACTGTTGGTGTTTTTTGTGTATTGTCCATGTACAGTAGTTAACTACACCATTTGTTATACGCTAGCACAATATAATAAAGTGATCACCAGGCTGATCATTTGAAAGCGAGGATCATTATACAAGGCACTTGGTCCTTACTGCTCAAACTCCGGTGAAGCTTAAAAAATCAACCAAAGCACAGCAAGAAATAAAAATGTAATTATCCATTTTTTGTTTAGTCTCTCTGCTCTGAAGTGTGTACTACTGGGCAAGGTGATTCAAAGTTACTAGCACAAATTGTTTACTTGTTGGTATGTGAATTGATTTAGTCATTATAACACCTTATTATAACATGTGAAAAAACTGCACGTTATATTCAGTTTCTACACGATACAGGGGAGCTAAAGCTCAGCAGTGGTTTTGCTGTGTAGTACCACTGCATAAACAGCAGAGGACAAACTTGCTTCACATCCATGGCTCTTTCATGTTCCCACTTGAACCTCACGATTCTGCACCGGAGCGTCTCATTTACATGATGTACTTAACATTCGTGGGTAGCTGCTCCTTACCTTTCTCCTGCTCATCTTGCTTTCCATTGTTAAATGCGTTAAGTCTTGCATTGTTTATAGCTCGCTTTTCCATTGTTTATAGTACTTGATCTGCTTTTTCATTGTTTGCAAAGTACATTCAGAACAAAAATATCTCAATTTCAAGTGTAAACCTGGCAGCATAAGTCCACAGTGGATTAAAATGCCATTTTTTTGTGCAGTCACGTTACGCCCTGCCATGCTCTATTTATCACTAGTAGCACTAGAGGTTTGCCTACAAACCTCATTGCTTATAGTTGTTGAAATGTTTTTTCTTTGCTTTGAAGATGTTTCACCTGTGATGTAGCTACTCTGAGTGAGTGCCTATCTGAGTGCTGTTATATGAATCCACCAGTAAGCTCCTCTGTTGCATTAGCATGGCTTAACATCCCATTGTCATCTTATATATAACTCTGTATAACCTCCAGCACGATTCCATGGAAAATAAAAAGTGAAAAACCATTCTTTGCAACAATCTTCATAGAGATGAGATACAGTTATGTCATGTGGCAAAAAGTTAGGTTTGTGGAGATGCAAACCCACTCTTAGACTATGTTTTTCAATATAAATTAAAAAAACATGCTTTTATTTCAGTGTATTTTCTCCAAAAATATTACACCGTGGCAAAAAAGTTTCTTTGCAAGCTTGCATTAGTTTGATTTATTCTGTCAGACTGGCTTATTACGCCACAAGTTTGCAAACACCCCTGAGGTATATTTTCTACTAAAGGTATATTGTCAATCACTCTGAGTGATAATAAAACTGTGATCAGCTGTTACTAGTCTAGCGCTCAAGAAATGTCTGCCACCTGATATAACTGAATGCTTACAGCGTCTTTTCAAAAAATTTTCAGTTTGTCTTTGGTACCATTTGGTTAGAATGAAAATGAACAGCACCAAAACGAGCAGGCAGCTGACGATGTGTTATAAAAAAAAGTGTTATAAAGTTATAACTCTACTTTTTCAACTTTTAAATAAAACCACCCACTGTTTGTTTATGTGGGTCACAGTTGTATTCAAATGTGCAAAGTATCAGGCTAGCAAACAGAATGCAACATGTTTGAAATAGTTTGCCCAACCTGCAAAAAAAGTGTGAATCTCTCATTATCTGCTGAAGCTTGCGCGCAATAGACGTAATACAGGAACTGGTCAATTGTATTAGATATAGTGCTTATCTCCACATCAGAGACACCAAGCACAATTCATTGCCTCTGCCTTTATTCGTCTTTTTCATGAGTTGGACTCCCATTGTGGCGTGAATATGAGTCCCGTGTGTGTGTGTCTGCGTGCGTGTGTGTGTGTGTGTGTAAGATTTATTATGAGAATTAAAGATGGCCAACGGGGGATTCGAACTGCAATTGATTTTGCACAATTCAATTTTAAGCTTGTTGATTTATAATATTGTGTCCGCATATCAATCTGGGCTTTCTCCACATGAGGCGAGTTTTGTGAGTAGCTGTTTGTTGGACAGATCAATAAAACTATGAGAGGCAGTGGTGGAGATGTAGTACTGTACTGCATGTGTTTCCATGCTTTTTATCCCCAAATTTGCTGTGCTCCTAGCTGACTTTGCTTACAATACCTGATGACATTTGCTCAGCACTAAGAAAACCAGCATGCCAGATCCATGAAATACCTCTGTCCACTGTTCAAACACCTGCTCTGGTCTGCTTTCACTTCTGAAGCTCAAATTGGCCTGTTGTTTATTTGACCTTCTTAAAGTTGTTTTGGCCAGTTGTCAATCTCTCGCCATCCCTCTTTCCAGACTGATGCTATTTAAGTGCATGATGAACAGATTGCCAAGAGGTAGATGGGGTAGGCTTTGTATATCGGGCTATCTGCTTCCACTGATGGAGACTAGAAAAAGCTATTTGTTGGGAGCAGATGCAGCCAAGTCTCAAAAGGGGGCAAGAGTCTTTGTGAAGGCAGCCAGAGCTGTCCATCCTCTAGGCTCCTACCTCTTTTAGCACCTCAGCTTTTTTCACCGTCATTGGTTGCTCATCTTTTACTCACCTCTCTCAGCTTTTTGGTTGTCACTGCCATTTTTTGTATCACCCTCTACATCAGTGGATCCTTCCTCTCCTCTTTTTTTTTTTTTTTAATTCTCAATCTCTGCATCCATTGTGCACAACCCTCAGAGCCTCTCAGTCAGTGTCACAGGCAGGCAGGCCAGGAATGAGATTTGTTTTTCTCCCAAAGTGCAGTCTCTCTCCCCCAAACCTTCTAGCCTTTTTACTTGTTGCATGACAGGTCCAACAGTCTATTGAAATAAATCTTCCAGGGCAGGTGCACATATGTGTGTGTGTGTGTGTGTGTGTGTGTGTGCGCGCGCGCGCATGTGTGTGTGTGTGTAGCACTAGGGCAGACCAGTAAGAGCTCCCTCATGGACTGCTTTGTTGTGAACATGACTTGAAGACCGCCAGCCCGCACCGTGTATGTGTGTATTATTAATGCCTGTGGCTATGACCTGCCCACACTGTTATCAGCGTGATTTATGCTCTCTCCTACATGCAGCTCCTCGTCTTGCTCATTTAGACGCTTTGCTATTCTTTCACCATTTTAGTTTTGAAGTTTTTTGAGTTGTCTTTTAAATATTTTTTATTGAATTAATTTCCTTTTTTGTGGATGTGGTGATGTAGCTAAGGGCCTATTTTAATATGGTGGAGACCGACTGTCCTTTCAGCTCATTTGCATTCTTGGATGATGGCACTCTGTTCAGATGGGGCAGATGTTACATACCCTTGACAGGACAAAACTGTTGTAACCCTCACCTTTATCTGTACCTTTTATTTGATTTGTTAATTATTTGTCAACTTTTTCGCATCCACACAAATATTGCACCAAGAATACTCGTTATTAAAGCCTGTAGTACACAAATGGTTACTCGTTTGCTACTCTTTCATAGGACACATGAATTTTAAACTTCATGAAAAATATGGCAAGAATGTATGTGTGTTTTCTTCATTCTTTTGTTTAACCAACAAAGCCAAATGAGGAAAGGTTCCCATTTTCAATGACATTCACAAATGTTATCTCTGTCTAGCTACTTCACATGATGCCTGTTTGTAAATCTGCTCTATACTTTTTCAGGATTATGAAGGTTTATTTGGAGTATCATACACATTTTGTTTAATTACAATTTAATCCATTTGACTAGTTATAAATCATAAAAATGCACAGGCAAAGGGAATTATGACTATGAATCTAATGCTAAATAAGCCCAGAAAACCTGATGAATTCAAATCAACATGACACATCTGGATACCATGGTACCAGCAAACATGAGAGGGGAAAACAATAACTAGACATTTTGTAACAGCCGTAGAATGTAGAGACTGTGGGCAAGATAAATAAATTAGTCCCGCTTGAGAAAATGAAATCACTTTCCCAGGCCAGTTATTGAAGTGTGAGGCCTATTCTCCTGCTCCTCAATATTGTTGTAGCCGCTCGATATCAAAAGTCCAATTGCTTTTTTTGTGGTTTCACAGGTGGTGCTGAAGATTATCAAGCATTACCAGGAGGAGGGCCAGGGCAGCGAAGTGGTCCAGGGAGTCCTGCTGGGGCTGGTGGTGGACGATCGTCTGGAGATCACAAACTGCTTCCCGTTTCCTCAGCACACAGAGGATGATGCCGACTTTGATGAAGGTATAAGAGGAATGCTGTAATGTACTGTGCTCTGTTTGTAAAGATCGATTCTCCTCTGCAGCTGCCCACACATTTACACTTACTGTACAGCACAAGCTGGAAAACTGCAAATCTCCTCTATAAATTCATCTCCAAATAGATATTTGACAGGAGTATTGATGACCGATTTCGATTAAGGAAACCTTGATCTCTCTAGATTCCTGTATTTTGTAATACTGTTCCAAGTTAGCTGGAGAGAGGAATCATTTTATGAACTCGACATTACTACGAGAGATCGTCAACCTGTCCAACAATGGCATTAAAAAAAAAAACATTAATTACAAAAACATTAATTTCCTTGTAGAAATTTAAATGTTCCAAGTGTTTTCTTGGCTGCAATGCATAGTATTGATGGAACAAATCGAACTGAGCCAAACCAAGTTGGGTTTGAACTAAACTAGTGACCAGATGTCCTCCTGTCACTGTCAGGGTTGGTAGTGGGCACAGAGATGGTGTGGAGAGTGATTAGTAGAGCTTTGGCTTTACATTTGCAGTGGGAATGTGCTTGGGATTTGATTCCACTTTTCTCCATAAATGCATGCATCACTCTTGGCTCCCATCTCCTTGTCAGCTACCTATCGGGGGATACCGTGCCCTTTGACCTCCACCCTTCCCTATCAAGCATTGTTGTTACAAGGATCTTGTTAGTGCAACAAAATCCCTTCACAAACCCAAGACTGGAAGGAATGGGGAAGCAGGTGAACAGCAGATGTGCAAAAGATGGTGAGAAAGCTGAAGAAAATCCTTGTCTAACAGGCCGCGGCTGCTAACAAGCAACTGTCAGAAATTCTGCTCGATGCACAAGCAACAATGGCGACTAAAGATCGTTAGTGTCAGCAAGAAGCTTGCTGTATGTATGTGTGTCAGTGTTGTGTCATGGCCTGTTGTGTTGTTGACTCTGATGGGCCATATATCCTCATCTGTTACTCCATAACCTTACAAGGCCTGAGCTCAACTCTTGAGACTTTAGGGACTGTAGAAATTGCATCGCAAATTGAAATTGAAAGAGCTTTTAAACTGTTTGAAGTCAATTGATGGTTGTGAGCATTCAGTGGAAAAAACAAACAAACAAACAAAAAAAAAAACAATTTGTGCACTAAATATAATTTCCTACATTGTCATTTTTCTGGTATTTGAAGCAAACTCGCACAGCACAAGACTATGCATTGCCCCATCTGGGCTTGCAGTCGATCTGCAGAAAGCTGATTATGTTACATTGATGATTTTTATCCCTAGCAAACCCGGCACTGGAAAATCAATTACCCTGAGATAGAAAAACTTTGACAAAGACATTAAAAAAAATTGTTTTCCCTGTACATTGTAGTTCCGTGTGTTACTCATTCCAGAGTGGCCTACCCTCGTTTTCTGGTGACCAGTTAACACCTACTGACACAACTACATTTTTAATCTGTATCATATTGCAGATGTATTTTTCTGTTTTATTCAAAGGGACTTGAGCCAGCCAAACTATGCAATGTTAAGGTTTCACAGTTTTTATGGTTAGAAGCTTCAATGTATACTAAGGAACTTCTGAAATTCTTTCATACCTATGCTACTTATTTAAAAAAAATCACATATTACTACCTCATGTATAGATAAGTAGCTCTTTAAATACTCTTTGTATTGTCCATTCATGGTGAAAAGGAGAAGTGGACATGATGGCATTTGAGCCCAGGTTTGCAGATTTCTGCTGAAGAAGGCAACTTTCAGGAGTAAAGTACTTTGGTATGAGTGCAGACAGTTTTATATAGTTGGACGTTTGTCTGTACAGACACTTTCAAGGAGAATTTACGATTCCCCTGGAGTTCAAAGTATGGCTTTTGGGAAAAGTACAGTACTTCCATTGAAGTATCCATGCATGGTGGCACTGTTGCTGTCAGTATAGTGTTGACCTTATTCTTCAGGTTATGTTTTCACCTGGCTCTCTAAAGTGTATTGTCTTTGGTGGAATTGGATGGCTTGAAGTGGCTGTAGCAGTGGGGATCTTGGCAGGAGAGAGATTGGGTAGATGCACAGTGAGTCACTTATTAGGAGCACCGGAGCAGAGAAAATTTTGCCTGGTTACAGCTGAATCATTTTCGGTAAAGGTCTTGCTGAATAACTCTGGAACTAATATTGAAAGAAACTGTACATTCATTGATTGGCGGTGCATTTTTTTTACATGTAGATTGCAGCAAGGTTTTCAACACCATGAAGTATGGCCTGACAATTGCTTATGTATGGTATTGACAATTTTTATGAAATAATAAAGATGAACCAGCAATAATACACTATCCACCAGACTGGGCAAGTAATTTCATTTTAAATTAATCATACTGAGATTCAGTTATTAATGATCAACTTGTGTCTTTTTAATTGAGAGGCTAACTGCTAATTCAAGGTAAATGTTTGGAGTGAAGTTTAGACTTGAGAGGAACTAATTGATCTATATCTCATGTTAAATGACATTTAATTTAACAGTGTATTGTTTAACTTTTTTGGTGGAGGGTCTGTCAATGGCTTTTCTTGAAGGAGATATTATCGCTTTGTCTAGAATGTTTCACAATACGATATTAAAACATTTCTATCTTCATGGAGACCAAACCAGACCAGTTTTTCTTGGTATTTTTGAGCTATAAAACCACCTGTAATTGAATAAATGTGAGGTAGGTGAACGTCATACTATTGAACATTTCAAGCAGAGCGGTGATGTATCTATAGAAACAAGGTGACAAACCCTCAACCACAATGTTACATAGGGCACCTTGTCTTGTTTTTATTTATAAAATGTAATACTGAAAGCTGCTCAAAATGTATCAAATCATGATAAATCAGTACAAGGAAATTAGCTTTTTCTTTTATTCTTTTTTTACCCATGTCTCCATTCATTTTATTTTAGCCAAAAAGTTACATTTTCAAAATGGGTACAACATTGGATAATAAGTATTATTAATTAGTTTTTATAAGTGTATTGTGTAACATTTCTAGTTGAGGGGACACCGTCACCATCTGCTTGTCTCAATAGAAATGTTACTGCTAATGGATCTATTTAAAGGCATACTATGGAACATTTCAGCATTTCAGGGAAAACAATAACATCTTCATGGGGACAAGCAGGTAGCGGACTGTCCACCAGGAAACTAGCGCAGTGAACATTAAACTTTTTTTTAACTTTTAATCTAACAGGTCCTTTCCTAAGTTCATAACTAGTAGGATTTGTTCATACCTCAACACAAAAAACCCAACCTGCAACAGGCAGCAGTTTTTATCTGAATGCTATGCTACATCTGATCAACAGGTGACACTGTGGAGCTGCACTAGCACTCATTCACTCAGTCTATGCCAGTAAATGTGACCAGAATGAGGCTGAGAATGAGAGAAAAAAAGTAATTGAGCGTACACAGCAAAATCAGCCTCAAATGAGAAAAAAACCTTGGTTGATCCCCAGGCCATATCTCTTATGTCCTTCGCACCTTGTCCTTGTATCAACACGTATGGGGGTTGACGTATGGGGCCGCACACATTTATTATATCTAGCCATTTTGTGCTCCAGAGGATGGCAAGTAGCATGTTAATAAAGTGCTCTGGCTCCTTTGTGAGATGGCAGTGATGATATAATGGAGAGTGAGCCTGGTGCAGAGAGATTATTGTGTGCTGGTGGCAGATGAGACGGTTTCACTTAACTTTGTACCATACCCTGTTTCCCCATACATTTTACAGATAGAGCTAATAATCCTCTACCCCTGAGAGCAACAATTGAAGCTTTTGGACGAGCAGTGGTGGCAGAACTTTTGATCTTTGTGTTGTATATTTTTGGGAAAAAACAAAACAAATATCAGTTCTTTCTAATATTGCAGTTGTGTGACTGCTTAACTAATATACATGGTTTTCAACATATTTACCTTCTGGGAAAAACAGGTTTTTAAACAAAACCCAAAACAACTTTTTTCATTGTATCTCACACTTCATAAATAATTGCAAATTTTGGTAACCGACCATTCACATGCGTTTTAGATTCAATTGTGTTTACCCTTATAGCACTAGTGTCTTTGAATTGCTTAGAATTTTATACGGAGGTGGATATATAAGTATATAAGCCCCATTAAATATGTGAAATGCCAGGCTCTTAAAGTTTACTTCCAAATGAAAAAGTAAATCTTTAAAATAGTAGGAAATGATGCTCATGTTGCCAACACATGACAAATTGGGTCTTTGAAAGCAGGTAGAACATCTCTTTTTTACCTGCTTTCAATGAAGCAAACTGCTCATATTTGCTGTGATGTCCAGTTTTATGAATAACTGAATGTATGCAAATCCAATTCTGTAGGTAATGTCAAATGGCAGCAGATGCAGCCGTGGTTGTAGGTATTTCCATCGTTACATCAGCCTATCATTACTCTCTTTTGGATTAACAGATGCTGTGGGCAATACTATTAAATCCTTTTTGTTAATAAATCTAAATTGTTTTGTCTTTAGGGTGTGAGCTGTGTGCATTAAGTAATTTCTGATGGTCAGCTTGTCAGCGAAGGTCCATAGAAACATGTTGCTTATTTACATATTGAATGCCCTCCTTACATTGCTGCATTAGTTGGGCACTTGGAGTCATGTTTTTGGCCTAGTTGAACCCCAGCGTAAACTGGGATTAGTCAAAACCTTTTTTTTTTTTTTTTTTTTTTTTTTTTTTTGTGGTGCTTGGTGTGAAAACATTGAGAACCCCTCATCGAGAGTGGATCTGGTTTGATGACACCCTTGCACAAATCTTGGAGAAAATTGTCTTTTAAGCTACTGTTTGTCCTCTAGGATCTTGAGCACCTGTTTAACCCCAGAGGGACCACACCTAGTGCAACCTAGTGTCTTCAATGTTAATTTGTCATTATTATATGGTACATTTTATTAAAAATGTTTGTTGCATTGTATTGCTCATTAGGTTCACCATATGACATAATTTTGTATTATTGCAAAGAGAAATTAGATTGCTCCACACAGCTCTCTGCCACTTTTGGTTAGTGCATTTGATATTCAGGCAGTGTCACCAGAACTCGGCAGCAGGAGGAGGTGTCCTGAAGGTAGAACAAAATTAGCCTACTCTTTTTCTGCCCCCACTTTCTGACTTTCTCCTTCTCTTTCTTCTGTAGCTCACTGCAGGTACGAGTCACCCACTTTTTTTCTTGTAAGCAGCTACCAATTCTGTTTCCTTCCTCGAGTGCATGTCCTCATCCTGTCTTTTATCTCTCCTTTTTGCTCCCTCTATCCTCTGTCCTGGCCCTGACCATAGGAGGATTAATTAAGCAATATAGTGTAAGAGGACAGGATGTAGGAACCAAACTGGTGTCTTGTCAGGATAATTGTGTCCCAGAAATAAAACATTAATTTTATAGAAATGTTTAAAGGAAACTACCAGAAATGGCTCTCCCTTGTTCTGTGTGGGATGACTGTGGAATCAATGACAATGGAAAGAAAATTGAAAATTTATAGTTATTATATTCTGCCTGCTCCTGGGAATTACCCACTGTAGTGATGGTGACCATGCTGACAAATCAAATATACGATACTTTAGCAATGGATACTCAGCATCACCAGTTTCTCTGTTTCAGTGTAGACGTTTGTGGTTTTGCCCTGGGCTCATCTTGCTGTCTGTCTTTGTCCACCAAGCCAACTGGCCAAGAGAGGTGGTAGTGTCTGCCAGCATCCACATGGGTGTCTTATTGGCCTTGACAATCCAACAGTTGTCAAACTGTTGAAACAAACAGCTTAAGAGTACTTGTTTTCCAGAGTCCTAATTCAGTAATTGGTAAGCGTTTTTACAAAACAAAAAGTAATATTGTCAGAGTCAGGACATTTGACTTAAATAATCTAAAGACACTTTCCACTTTTAACAAGACGCTTAATTAAAAAGACAGGGAACCCAACATTTGATTTATAAACAACCTGTAGTGATTAACTGCGTTGATTTGCATGATTGGCATTCTCTTTTCTGTGTGTTTGTTGTTTTTGTCACTCCTGCTGCCACTGTTGGAATCAACTGTGCAAACCAATTAGCCACACAAACTTCCTATTGAAGTAAGTATGATTTGGCTGCAAGATTGAGAGAATACCTCACTGTGAAGAGTAATAGTCTGGCATCTCACGAGAAACAAAAAGGATAAAATGAGTGGACCACAGTTCTCAAGATTTTATCAAAGGTGTGGTAATGTTGATACTAACTTATTAAGGGATACCGAATTGCACACATATAAGGTGTGTGTTTTTAGCAGTACATGTTGCAATTCATTTAGATCCTTATTTGATATATAAAAATAATTATTAAGTATTATGCAAAAAATTACTATAATGCATAGTTGTCTAGTTGCTTTTCTGCTCTGTTTTATAATTGGATTCTTTGGAAAGTACATCTTCCCCTTGCATCCAGTTGGCCCCTTCATCACTGTTGTCCTTCTATCGGCTTTCTTCATTTTCCTAGACCTACTTGTGTCTGCAGCAGATGTTTTCATTATTTATGTTTCAGACACCTTTTGTGATATCAAAGAAAGCACATTTACAACAAAGACAGTCTAGCTCAAGAATGTGTCTTTGTACAACCGTCCATATTTAGCTTTAGTTTGTCAAGCTCGTGAAAGACTTCCTCATAAATACAACTCAACCCTTTTGGGAAATAGTATTTTTAGGGACATTTCTCTTATCCTCTGAGTCTATGAAAAAATGGTGAAAGCTAAAACACCAACAAAACTAATTAATGGCAATTACCTCAGCATTTCCTTGTGGTAGGGACCAAGGTTAGTCCTTCGTTTCCTGAGCTGTAATTGTCGTCTGCGGTGAACATTTTCACTGCAGGTTAATTGAAGTCAGGGGGATTAAAAATGCCTCTGCCATGATCGCTCTCCTGCCTCCTGTAAATACACTACTCTGTATGCACACACGCGTTTGTGTTTATGTATTTTAAAACTTGGCCTACTCGTGTTCTGATAAGGTCTTCCTTGGGGTCAGGCTTTCAATAGATCACTCCACATGCCCCAAATGAGAAATTGATTCCCACTGTTTTTCCTTGTTCTCGCCTATTAAGCCTAATTAAAAATCACTCGACAGTCAACCTTAAAGGTACACATAAAAACACTAAAGATGCTATTGTAGTTAAAGATAGTGGGGGTCTGCAATTGTACATTTTTATTCCCTGGTGACTTAAAAAACCCACCTACTCATTTTGTTTGCTGCTTGTGTCCCCAGTCGCTCACCTTTTCTTTATTCCTATCTTTATCTCTCCATCTAAGCTTCCCAGGGTTCGCTGTAGTGGAGATCTGAGGCAGGCTCTTAGCAGCTAGCAGCGCTCTGTCTGCCTTTGAATGCTCAGCTCGAGTTATAAATCAAGAGTGTGGGTCCCCCGGGTGCCGTCACCAGCGCCATCAGTTCCACTGTTTTATTCATCCGCTCCTTTGTCTCATCACGATTCTGGCCCACATTAAGTTTTGTGTGTGGCGGGGGCTGCTGTGTAAAAGAAGGGTCAGAATGCATTACTGACGATGGCTGCTAATCCAGGTGGGCTGCAGGGAGTTACAGGGGGAGGGTGAAAGGTAGGTGGAACAGCAGAAGTGATGTGACAGTCTAGAAAAATGAACGGCCCGGGATAGCAAGGCATGGGGAAGAAAAAAGGAAGAGCAGGCCAAAAGGACAGGAGATGATGGAGCAGAGGAGAAGTTATGAGCAAATATGAGAGCAACCAAGCAAAAGATTAAGAGTTAGCAGGAGCAGAGGGGAAGCAGCACAAGATGGACGGCAAAAGTAAATAGTTGTGATGGAGATGCTACGGCACAGAAATGGTTAACCAAACAGAGAGGATCCCGTTCAGTATTGTAGAGTGAATGAACCTGGTAATTGGGAATATTATTGCTCCAACAATATTGTGTGTACAGTTGGTGTTTTCTGATATTTTAATAACAGACTGTGTAAATATGAAATGAAAGAAATAAAAGTTTTATTTTCTTTGATATTACTAATACTAGGACATGCATATCATAGCCATGGCAGTTGTTACTGCTGTCACATGTCACTTACTACTGTAATAATAATTGTGTTCTTGCTACTTCATAAATTGTCTTGCATAATGGCAATTAACTGTAGCTGTTACGATTAATTGTTGACTGTTTGTTAAATGTACAGTTTGTAACTTTCTGCTTACTTTGGGAGAGTATAGCTAACAACATCTTGAAGAACACCATTTCTGTAGAAACAAGCCTTCCTCCAGGCCAAATAAGTCACATTTGTTTTAATATATCGGCCAAAAAGTTGCATACTGTAGCTTCTAGATGTGTCATTTTAGACTTCTATGCATTACAAGAGTAAATGCAGAGCAGATAATGTAGTTACTAAAGACTACATGACATTTTGCAAAAATTGTGTTTTTTTTTGTTGTTGTTTTGTTTTACTGAAAACTATTATATATAAAATATAGCTGGCCAGCACCCCCATGTGGCCTAAAACTTTAAAAATTTAAAATAAATGGAAAGTCCATGGGAAAAAATATCTTAGTGGGCTTCAGAGTGGGCAGTACTTTTGCTTCACTCCTGGACTGAGCAAACGTTTTTCACCCAGAGACATCAGAGTTGTATGGCACTAGGTGTGCTCTCTTGTAGGACAAAACCATAGTGGTAGGAGACAAGGCTAACAAAACATGTGGCACTTTTTTTGTTTACTATGCTGAGGTAAATCTGAATTCTTCTCGTACCAAGCATGGGATTGTTGGTGTCCCAATATAGTTCAATCTGGGCACTGGTCTAAAGCCCAAATGGAGAGAGTTGCGTCAAAAAGGGCATCTGCTGATAAAGTCTTTGCCAAGTAAATATGTAAATCAGGCTGGAATCTGATAATTTGGTATGGATGCTTTGTAATAAAACTGGTAGGGGAAAAACTGATAAAAATGTCAGTATGGACATTGTAAGACTTTGTCTTTTATATTTTCAGATATTCAGTTATTTGTCAAACACATGCAACATTGGTGACTGTTTTCAGTGGTTGTAAATAAAAAAGAATACAATCTCAAGCTTATGAAGGCTTCCACATTTCTCCTGTCACTCAGACTGACATCCATAGAGTTGAGTTTCAGAAATGAGAGTCTCTTCTGCCAGCTGCAGCCTGATTCACTTCCTTCCTGTGAGTGTGATTTGTCATTTCATCTGTCAATCATCCTTTTATATGGAGACCTACAGGTAGGCATAACAGGACATTTTCTCTACTGTGCGGCTTTTGTGTTGAAAGACAGGACTATTGTTGTCTCTGAGATTTCCTCATGTTAAAAATTCAAACACATGGTTTGTCAAGCCTGAAGCCTGTCTCTCAAATACTCTTGTATCACTCAGGACAAAAAAATATCACTGGTCACTTTTTACCTGAGATAAGTCATTTTTGCTTCGATTATTGATTCTGAGAAAATGCATGCTGTTGTTTGTAGTTGAAAATGAATGTTGTTTTTTATATTTTTTACCTGTAGATGGCCATGTTTGTGAGAACGGAGCATGTGTGTCTGACACACCCTCTGAAATCAGGATCAAGATATGACTCCAGATCCACTCATCTTTGTTTTTGTCATAGAGTGTGGTTCTGGCTGGCAAGGTAACCTGGGTGTAGTCCATCCCTTGGTAACTATATGCACTGGCAGCGTGCACATCAAGTTGATTTCTCTCTTTTTTTTTTCTTCTACAAAAATTACCAAGTCACTGAGCACATGTGAGCAAACAAGCCGGCACACATCATTTCCCTCTCCATCATCTCCCCATTCACTCTATGAAAACAAAGCTGTGTGACAAGCAGCCCTGTCAACAGTGCATATGGTGAACTAGTCCAACCACAGCAGCTGCCTCACTTTGTGATGCGTTTGTGTGACTGTCTGCGCCTCTGTGCCTTGGGGTTTTTTATGTGGACGCACGTGGCCACCAGACAGCCCAGTGCAGTCCATGGTTAACTAAGATTAATTGCACCTAATCCACTGTGCCAGGTGGAACACGAAGCATAGTGGGCACGCTCAAACAAACAGTGATGCTCTTTACAAAAAGGCGCACACACATTCCCATTATAGCCGCGCTGCTGAAAATTAGCCCTGTGCCTCTCCCGACACCACAGCCCGGACCGCAACTCGATACCACCATTTACTTCCCGACAAGTCCCACATTCATCACCTCTGCCAACTTCCGATTGACAAAACGCACAAACCAGCAAAATGGCATGACATGAAGACAAGATAGCAGCCGTTTTACATAAGACACATACATAAGACCCATATGACCTTGAAACATGAGCGAAGATATTGTCCTTTTTAATGTCTTCAAAGCTTTCACGAGAGGCATTGTTAAGCCGGAGTTGTCGTAGGGGTCATTTTGATAACCCGAAAAATTTGAATTTTAATACCATGCTGGTCGGCCAATACATTGGTCCGATATTTGGACTTTTATCAATTATCGACCTTAACTTTCTAACACAGAGCAATATTTTGTCAGCTGAATAAAAAATACATGCAAAGCTTTATATTAAACACTTTAATACGAAGAGATGCACAAAATGTGACTTGGGGGGGAAGTTTGTAGTAAACCTAAATTACATATTTTGAAGAAGAGAATAAAAATCTGCCCAACATATTGACTGATCATCCATCAGTTGCTCTGAAGTCCAAACAATCGGTATCAACATCGGACATGAAAAAAAACCCATATCGGTTGATCTCTAATACAGCAAAGCATTTCTAATTCAACATGCTGCGAGTACAATATAATTAACCTATTAGAAGAACTCAAATACTGTATTTTCTGGAGTATAGGTTGCTCTGGAGAATAAGTCACACCAGCCAAAAAATGCATAATAAAGAAGAAAAAACATATATAGGTCACAGTGGAAATTAAGAAGGAGGGCGGGTATTTCAAGATGAAATGCAAAATAACAGATTAAAAAACAACAGCGTGAATAGGTGTACGTATGCTAACATAACACATTCAGCTGCATGATGCATAGACAACGAACTGTCATAAGTGTCTGGTATGTTAACATAGCATACTAACAATTATTCAGATAACTATAGCACAAAGAACAAGTTTACCAAAGCATCAATATTACTCCAAATCACTACATCCAGTGAAAATAACAAACAAACTGATATAATAACGTGTGAATAACACGTGTGAATAATCACATATTAGTCGCTCTGGAGTATAAGTCGCACCCCCGGCCAAACTAAGCAAAAAAGGGCGACTTACGGTATTTCACAAAATGTTATCCAACAATCTATAGCTTTGGACGCCACTTGACCATTAGCGCTTGCAGTCTTGTATTTATTCATGCTAACTAAACCTTTCACCTCACCAGAGTTCTCATCATTTCTCCACATATTGACCCTTGGAAATCAATAGTCATGTCAGAACTGAGCCTTGCCTTGTTGTACAGAGCATCTCCCTCTTACAGGCAGCCCCAGCACATTATGTGGTCCATTTAATGTGCTGGTCCAGCAAATTGCATTCAGAGATAAAAACACTTGTCTTTCTTTTGCCGTTTTCTTTGAGGAGTTAAAGTGACTGTTCTGTTGTGTGGGTAATTGATAGCTTGTTAACACGGGCTCCACTGTTGTCTTGTAAAAGCACATTTTAATTCTGCTTTGAATATGTGGATGCAGGCTGTGTTTATTATCCGCTGCGTTAAGTGGTGCCTCAAAGCGACCATCACACTCTTAACCTGCAAGATGCTTACTCAGCTCCTTCATGCAGCCAATTAAGGCATAGGAGGCATGAAGCATACTTTATTTTTATATACCTAAAGCATTATTATATTTTTCAGATAATTTAAGCAAGCAAATGGCCAATATAAATTTATGTCTATGTTGCAAAAGTTTACATTAAACCATCAGACATTGTTCGATTTATGAATGTGGCATGTTTAAAGGGAATAGACCTAATGCTTAGATTAACTTTCAGATTCTGTCATTTTTATAGAGTTCTTGTATTTTATTTAGATTTATTTGAACAAATATTTAATTTTTTTTGGACTCAAACATACACTGACATGGCATCTTCATCAAATTTGGTTTAAAGATAAAGGACATTAATCATAAAATAATGGCTTCACATTTTTCTCATTTCTGGATTGTAGCTTCGTAATCAATAGCCCATTAATGCTATTTCTACTTCTCTTTACTCAGGCCAGGGGTGGACAACTTTCTGGGTCTTTTCAACAGTTGTAGCTGGACTGTGAGGCATCTTCAAATTTAACACAGGCATCTAAAGAAATTACTACTCAAACTGAAATTCATTCATCTTATTTTACTGTATTTTTGTAATATCCAAAATGTAATTGTAACCAAATTAAGTCCAATGATTTATCAGTGGTTATTACATCTAGTCTCAACTTTATATCTCAATTCAACTGAAGACATTTTTTGACTAGTTTGTTTTAGAAGTCTTAAATTTCACCTGGAAAGCCCTGTGCACCTTATTATTCAGCTCAAACTACTAAAAGTATGGTTCAGGGCCAAGGCCACGTCTGCTTGTCAAGGTGTAGACCGAAATGCGTAGAGACCATGCTCTCATTCAGAGCTGCATATACGTGCACATTACACCACACTCACTGAGATGTTGTGGCCTGCAGCAGCCAGCAAGGTCCAGCAAAGTTCACCTCTCGCGTCACTAAGTGTTAGAGTATAGACTATCTGTCCGGCCCAGAGTGGAGCCACATGCATATATAATGTCGGCTTGATTATGATTCCTAACATTATGGCCCAAGGTGAAGAATATGCTGCTGGACAAAGACAGATATACCCATAAACACTGGTTTTGTTTTGGTTAGCCTGAATACTGATCAGCACCTGCATGTTTACTCTGCCTTCATGATTTCACTGTTCACTCTGCCATAGGGCATAACCCACAGGTAAAAAAAAGTGTAAATGCAATTCACAACAAAAATAAAAATGTAAAGATGAAGTTGAACTAAAAATTTACTATCAAAATGATTTCTAATCAGAATTAAATTAGATGTACTCATAGCTTTGTATTGCCCGTATGAGCTTCCTAAAGCTATCTACTGCTTCCGGCAGCTTATAATCGACTGACTGATTTAAATCCACCTGTCGCTCACCATTAGAGGGCAGTGGGTCATTGGGGAATATGTGGAGAGTATACAGTTAGGCCCAGAAATATTTGGACAGTGACACAATCTTCATGATTTGGGCTCTGTACGCCACCACATTGGACTTGAAATGAAACGACTACAATAGAATCGAAGTGCAGACTTTAAGGTTTAATTCAAGGGGTTGGACAAAAATATATGATTAAATATGTAGGAGTTGTAGCCATTTTTATACAAGCAATCCTCATTTCAGGGGATCAGAAGTAATTGGACAAATTAAAATAAATGTTACTTTTCAATATTTTGTTGAGAATCCTTTGCAGGCAATGACTGCCTGAAGTCTGGAACCCATGGACATCACCAAACTCTGGGTTTCCTCCTTTATGATGATTTGCCAGGCTGTATTCAGTTGTTGCCTATTTGTGCATCTT
>KN506704.1:10403-37120 GCA_000787155.1 Scartelaos histophorus
CCCCCCCCACAGCATCGCCGCCGTTCCCACCCAGAGCCCGGTGATTCACTACGAGATGTCTAATGCCACCGAACCAACGCTCCAACCACCGTCAGGATTAATATGCAACACTGTCACAGATATGGTGTCAAAAGTATCGAAAATCAGATGCTCAAACTAGTATCGGAACTAGAACAGTTATTTAAACAGTTATTGATTTTTATTTATTTATGTGTTTATTTGATTGGGACAGTGCATGTTAATGAACATACATGACAAGCACGAATGTAAACACGCCGGATTGTAGCTATACAGCTAATTTCCATCCGTAGTCCCACAGGTGACAGGGATGAGGGGTCAGGGTCATAGGGTGTTGCATGTTTTTGGGTGATGGGGGAAACCGGAGTACCCGGAGGAAACCCATCCAGACACGGGAAACATGCAAACTCCACACAGAAAGGCCCAGGCGACCCGGGGATCAAACCCGTAACCTTCTTGCTGTGAGGCCTGAGTGTTGCCACTCAGCCACCGTGCCGCCATTGATACTAAAAAAGTCACATGAACCTTCATCACTGTCAAAAATGAAGACAGACTGGTATGGGTTTTTACATTGCCGATACCAGTTGTTTAAAATCCAGAGCAACCAATGCCCAATAAGTTCTGCTGATATTTTTAGATTATTAATAATAATTTGAATTATTTCCCTCATATTATCTAAGTTAAATTGACTAAAAATCCACAGCCGTTTTTTTTAACCACAAACCCATAAGAAAAGGGTATAGTGCGGATTTCTTTTCTTATTTAAGTGCTAAAATAAAACTAAATAAATAAATAAACAGCAGATTGACCAAAATGTGCTAAAAGTCCAACCCAATTTCTATCTATAGGTCTAGTCAAAAGTATCGAAAAGCAGATGCTAACCGATACTAAAACTAGTATCGGAACTAGATATTCATTTGAGCAGGTATCGATACTAATAAAATGCCACATTCATGCACCTTTACCATTTACCTTTTACATTTACTTACCACTGGTACAGCAAGATTTGTCAAAAGTAGAGATCGACCAGTATGGCACAATGCCTGGCACAATGCTCTGCCGATATTTTTCAGCCGATATGTAGGACAAATTTAGATTATTTTCCTCATATTATGTAATTTAAAGATACTAGAAAGCCATCCACAGTCATTTTTTAACCAGAAACCCATGAGAGAATGGTGTAATTACATTTAGTGCAGCTTTCTCCTCTTATTAAAGTGCTAAAATAAAACTTTATGAGTGTTTTTAGGCAGCAGATTGACCAAAATATGCTAAAAGTCCAAAAATCAACCCAATGTCTATCTCTAGGTCTATCTCTAGTCAAAAGTAACAAAAACCAGATGGTAATAGATGCTAAAACTAGTATTTGAACTAGATAGTCTCTTAAGCAAGTTTCAATACTAAAAAAGTCACATTCACAGGACCAAAATGAACCTTCCCTGAATAGCTTTAAAATGATCTTGAGCTGTATCAGAACCAATTTAAGAGCACATAGACTGTTGAAAATGGCATTCTATTGTCCAAAGAAAGAGGTTTTTTTATTATCATTGTGGCATCAGAATCAGCACTGAGCATCGCGTCTATTTAGTATCGAAATCGAGTTTGAAATTTTAGTATCGTGACAGCACTAGCCACGGCAATTAACATTTTTGTGCATGAGCCGAGCCGCGCTGACAAAAGAGGTTTTACTAGTCGTGCCATTAAAAGCTCGTAAACCAGGAGTGATGGCGATGGAGTTGTGGGCGGAGGCCGGTGCCTGCAAAAACAATGAGAAATCCTTAGACAAACTATCTTATGTGGCTTTAGCACAAGTGAAATGGCATGCAAACAAACTCGAGCGCACTATACTTAGCACAGGGCATGGTCAGGAAAAGTGAATGTGTGAAATAGGGCTGCTTGACTTTTTATATCTTGACTTTTGAATAATTCTGTGTCATTATAGAGGTGGACAACAATCAAACAGATATTTATTCTTAATTTATGTTTTGGCTCCAAAGTAAGAAGTAAGAAACATGCTAAAACCTGCTTATAAATGACTTTGTTGATTTTCAAGCTACGCCTGCCACAATAACACATTTTGAAATTAGACATAAGGGTCAATAACGTAACGTAGTAGTAGTAACGTTAAAATGTAGTTTCTGTTGAACTTTTTTCAAATATTTCCAATGTCAGGTGCATAAATCTATATTTGACATTTATATGAAGCATTTTAGTGTTTTTTTATGTACATGAATTGGGTACAACCTTAAAAATGTGGTGCGACTGAGAAGAACCTTAAAATAGTTTCATTTTCTAAAACATGGTTGGGATGTTAATCTAAGTTGTGAGTCATATGAACATGAGATTGAGATTTAAAAACATGAAAACATGAGATTTGAAAAAACGGACATGCTCGGACAATATTTGTTTGAATATTATGGGGGCGCTCTAGCTCCACTTGTGCAACTCTTGCTCTTGTGGTGCGACATTGGGTTTGGCTGGGCTTTTCTAACATTATATGTTACACTAGGAAGTAAATGAAGTAAAAATCTGTTTTTGGGGTCATGCGCCAATAAGCACAGGCCATTAAAAACAATATGACGCCATATTGGATTCATCTTCCAGATTTTCGTATAGTTCTATGGCTTGGACGAGCTGCAAAATGATCAAAAACGTATGTCCAGTTCGCAGATAGAATTTCTCTTTTGCCTAGAACACACACACACTTTAATACGAAGAGATAACTGCACTAAACATGACAACCCAGGTGTTTTAAAGGTTTGCAGTAAAAAAAGCGGCATATCTGAAACCTTACTCCACTTGCTACAGAGAAGCCTATAATCTTCACCTATGACTAGATGACTCCACAGAGAAAGTCTTGCAGTAAAGCGCAGCGCAGCACCGTGACGGAGGTGAAACAGACTCTACAGACGCTATCAGATCCCCTTTAGCTTGCCCTTGAGTCCCGCTGAAGTGGAGCGTGCTCTGCTCTTGTGGCTGACCTCTCCCGCTGGCAGCCTCGTGGAGCTGCTGTTCAGGCGTGTCTATCTTAATGGACAGTGATGTGTTCCATTACAGCGCCCACAGCCTCTCCGCATCCACACTGTACCCAATACACCTCCAGGCAGTCAGCGCGCCGGCCAACACCATATGACATGTCAACTGTGTTACACCGGAGAGCGGAGAGGAGACGCTGCACTTTCGTTATGGATTCATTCCAGGTAGTCATAAAGTGGAGAATTTAAGAAGACAGACAGCTATTTTACTACTGAAGGAGCAGTGTGTAGCTTTTCAGTTGGAGTTTTGTTTTTTTTTTTATGGAGACGTCATTGCTCTGCTTGGAATGTTCCACAGTGTGACATTAAACAGCTCTACTTTACATTTATTCAATTACAAATGGTTTTATAGCTCAAAAATACCTAGAAAAACAAGTATTCTGACTCTGAGTGGGGTCAACTCTCCACACATGTAACCTGTAAATTGGTCTGGTTTGGTCTCCTTGAAGACAGAAAGGTTTAATGCCATACTGTGGAACATTCCAGACAAAACAATAAGCACCATTACCAGTTCCTTTTAAACAGTTTGCAGTTTTACCAAGTCATTCCACATGTACCTTAAATGTTTCTAAAATCCTGACTTTTCACCGAGTCCAGAAAGGAGTTTTACCTTTTTACCACTGCTAAAAACTAGCATGGTAACAGTGCACTTCTGGTTCACAGACAATAAAAGATGCAGACAGACACAATGGTCTCATTTGGTCCCCAATACATTTATTAAATTCCAGGTGGTTTTACAGCTCAAAAATACTTTCTGATTGTGAGCAGTGTGGCCTCTCCACAGATCTGACCTGTAACTTAGTCTGGGTGGTTTTTCAAGTAGATAGAAAGGTTTAATGCCATATTGTAACATACCAGGCAAAGCAAAAACACCAGAAAAATTACACAATGGACCTCTAATACTGGTATATTGGATATTGTTTATTTTTTTCTTAGTACTACTTGGATAATCCAGTTTTTTTGTTATGTAGTACACTGGTTTTAGTATTCACTGATCTAGATACTCATTTGTGGGATTACAGAGATGGTAAAATAAAAGAAAGGATTACAATTTTGGTTGAAAATGGCATTCTATCATCTTATGAGTGTTTTATTATTATCATGGTATTGGAATCTGTGTTGACAGTTTGGAATTTTTCGTATCGTGACAACACAAACACATTAACACAATCATGCCGTGTGAGACAACTCAATACACCTCCAGGCAGTATCTGCACCAACCAACACCATATGACATTTCAGCCACGTGACCCCACACAGAGGAGAGGGGAAAGACCAGTTTATTCATGGATAAGGCAGGGAGAGAAGATAATAACCATACAGACCATGAACGTAATAAAAAAGACTGCAAATGTACTGTTAAAAAGACCATTCCAAAATGTATTAACTGTGAAAAGTCATGGGATACGACTTAATACGCTCTGAGGCAGCAAAACACAACGTAACACCATATGACATGTCAACAGTGTTATAGGAATTATGAACAAAACAGACCACAATCCACTTTAATTCACAGGGTCTGATATGATATGCCCTGATCTCTGGACAAGATTTATGCTATTAAAGATGCACACTGTAACTTTTCCAGCACTTGCTCGTCTCCATGGAGATGTTAATGCCTTTGTGTGGAAAATTCCAGTTAAAAGCATTAATTTATCATGCAATTATAAGTATTTCATTGGAAAAAACTTGCATTTCTATTGTGAGTAAAGTCTCCTCTTCCACGATTTGACCTGTCACTTGCTTGTTTCCATGGAGATTTTGGAGAAAATGACGCAATATGAACTCTTGCAAGATTTAAGTCAGGTTAGAATGTTGTTACCTCATCAAAAACAAACCTGGAGTTGTGTTTCATTTACACATGTTGGGGTAAAATTTTATTATTAGTCAATTTCCATCTCCAAAGCTCAAAACACTCTGTTCCACCTTGTGATGTCATGAAGTGGAAAGTCCGACCTTAGACTTAGACAAACTTTACTGATCCACAAGGGAATTTTTTTGGACACAGTAGCTCACACATTATAATATTACATAATATAACAAAGAGTAAAAAGAATACATAAATCAACAAACAAACAAATAAATAAAATACCTATTACCTTTTGTCAAGTAGAGATTGGAAATTCCAAGGTCGAAATCATAGCAATTCTGGTGAAGGTGTATGGAGTTTAAAAACATAGCAGAGCATTTCGCATGACATCACAAGGTGGAACAGAGTGTTTCATTTTATTCAGACATGTTTAAGTAATCCTTTTATAGTCTGTCTACATCTCCAAAGCTCAAAATGCTCTGTTAGACCTTGTGACGTCATGTGCTGATCGTTTTTAAGTTCAAATGATTATAGAGAAGGTCTATGGAGTTTAAAAACACAGTGGAGCACTTCCTGTATTACCATATGACATCACAAGTCTAAATACATTTGGTTTGTGCGTTGAACATGTGCGAATGAACCAAAACACAACTCTAGGTCTGTTTGTGATGAGGAAATAACATAATAACAGATCAGATAACAGGGTAATATGGACGTTTTAATGCCATACTGTGCAATATTCCATCAGTGTGGTATGTATATCTTGATAATAAAACTGAGATTTCATCCGGGAATGAAGTACACTCCGGCTTAACACAGCTCCGGGCAGTGAAGGCTCCAGTTAACACCATATTTCAGCAGCGTTAGTCTCCAGAGAGAAGAGGGGGGTGGCGAGGAGAGGCCACGTCTGAGGAGCTCTTTAGAAGACGCCAAAGCACAAATGGACCGGACTGGGAGGAGGCAGATACGCCGGGGCCGGGACGGAGACGACTGACATCACTGCAGTCATTAACAACTGTGTATTATTAGATCAGAACCACACAGAAGCTGCAATAGCAAAGCATTTTTTGGCAGCTCGAATGAAGACAACTTGGCAAAACAGTGGGACTAAACATCTCAACTAAACAGAGCTGCTACACTGCTAATCAGGGCAGTCTTTTGTGATGTCACCAACTACCGGAAATCGCCAAGGCCACAGAAGGCAGCACACACGACAAATCTAGAGTTGTGTTTTGTTTCGTTGACCTCGTTTACATGATGGTTTTCTAATTCTGATTCTAATTTGCTGAAATAAATAGTTCTGAATTTTAAATATTGTCCTTCGAGTTTACATAGAAAACACGTTAAATCACATTCATTAAATCCGCGGTGGTTCCGATTTTTATTGAAGTAGCAGCTGGGGAATTCTATCTATGAACCACCGGAGTTATTTTGAAGAAGAAACGTTTATCCAAGAATAAATTCATTTGGCTTTAAAATTAGAATAAACCACCTACTTATTTCAAAATTAAGTCAAATTGTGAATAATCATTTTCATTAAGAATTAAGTGTTTACATGGTCTTTTTAAATTCTTTTTTATTCAGAATTTAATTATTTATATTCAGACTTAAAGCTCTCATAGTCTGTCTACATCTCCAAAGCTCAAAATGCTCTGTTCCACCTTGTGATGTCATGAAGTGGTGGTTTTCAAGTTAACAACTACTTTTAAAACCTTTAGTTCAGTAGAGATTGGCAATTCCAGATCTGAAATTGTCCGATACTAGTGAAGGGCTATAAAGGTTAAAAACACAGTAGAGCACTTCAATCTTGTGAGTGTTTGTTGTTTGAGGGAGGATTTGTGTGTTAGATGTGTCAATGAAACAAAACACAACTCCAGTTATGGTTGTGATGAGGACACAACATTATAACATAGATCAGAAAATGGTGTAATATGGTCCCTTTAAAGAGTCAATATTTTTAGTATTTTTTGTTTCTCCAAGAGGCTTCTTCAGTTGTTGGGTTCTGGTAACTCACTGCCCTCCATCTGTCTGAAGGAAGGTGCCAAATACACTGAAACTAACACGCCCTAGTTTTTATAGCAAGGTATTTGTTATTAATACATCCACTGAACTGCCCTAAGGTGTGAACTGTCACACCTTAGAGTCATATTGGGTCATCAGACTCTTAGACTCTTGTGAATGGTGAATGTGTCTTTTTTAGTAACGATACCTGCTCAAATAAGTGTCCAGTTTCGTATCAATTAGTATCTGATTTTCGATTCTAAATAAGAGCGCGCTGCAGGTTCTATCTCCAGCTTTTTGGAAGTGACACCTCCATAAAGTTGGCCCCCATCAAACGCAAACTTCCACAAAAATTATGTGCATCATTTGTGCTCCGTTCGTGCATCAAAAAGTTTTGTTTGTGCTCCTTTAGTTTTTGAGATATTATTTTTGCTGCAATTAAATGATGTGATTTTCGCTTAGTTGGTGCATTCAAACTCCGCAAAACTACTGCAGATAAACGACCTAAAACTGTGGAAAAGTCTGTATTATTATATAAAATACAAATCAAAAGCGAGTTACTAAAGACTGATCCATACTTTTCAACAGTTTCAGATTGTTTCTTTTCACTAGGTTTTGTGGAGTTTGAAGGCATCAACTAAGCGGAAATCACGTCATTTAATTGTAGCAAATAATAATATCTCCAAAACTAAAGAACCATCAGCTGAGTGGAAGGGACATCATTTAAACAGGGCAAAAATAATAAGAGGTTTAGAAATATACTAGCACAAATTAAATATAAATGTTTTGTAGCTGTTTTAAGCTCTATTTAACATGTTGAGGGGCTGGATGACGTCACATTCTGAAAATAAAAATAATATCTACAAATGCTAATATCTTAAGAACCATAACAGCACAAACGACGCACATTTCGGACATTTTAGAGCATTTTGAAGCTTCCTGGGGGACTGGCTGACCCCAATTTGACCTGTAAAAGAGTCGTCAATATCTCCAAAACTAAAACAGCACAAACGATTGACATAGTTTTTGTGTAGATTTGCGTTTGGGGGCAACTTCACGCCGTTCGTAGTGACACTTGCGTGGAGGCCTGTGCTGTGTGGGCCTCTCCACAGCTCCGGCACGCTCCCCTGACCTTGTTAGCGTGAGTGCCTAATCTGCTAATGCCCTGATAAAAATACAGCAGTCGGCGTGGTCCCCGCCCCTCCCGTCCCACTCCCGTCCCGCCTGCAGCTGTCGGCCATCTTTATTTATCCGGGGACACTGTGTCGGGATGTGGTTACTCAGCATAAAAAGCGTCGGAAAGTATTGTCAGGGATCGAGGGGCGGATAGGAGCTGTTAATCCACACGGGAACTGGACACACTTATCCCGCTGAAGTACGTGGATAGAAATTTGGCATCAGACCTCATAATAAAGGCTTGTTTCTGCGGATACGTCATCGCTCTGCCTGGAATGTTCCATAGAATGTGACATTAAACAGCTTTACTTTACAGTTATTTAATTACAGGTGGTTTTATGGCTAAAAAAACAAGGATTGCCTCTCTACAGATCTATAATATCATCATAGAGTTATTGCTTTGTCTGGAATGTTCCACAGTACACAGTATGGATTAAACCTATCTATCTTCATAAAGACCAAATCAGACCAAGTTACAAGTCAGATCTGCGAACTGGTGATCCCACTCACAGTCAGAAAGTCAGTTTTTCTATGTATTTCTGAGCTATAAAACCATCTATTTAAATAAATGTTAAATTACAGGCAGAGCAATGGCGTATCCATAGAAACAAGAAGGTGACGGACCACCAACTAAAAAGTTACATAGTGTATCTTTAAAGGGAAAAAAATAAATGGTGTGTCTTCAGACAGCACCAGTCAAAAATTTGGAAATATTTGAAAATGCTCTTTTTTTTTTTTTTACATTTTATATACAGATCTCAGGTTGGTGGTGCAATTCCAGCTGCATTTCCCATTCATTATTCACCCCATTACCGCACACACACTACATTCTGACATTACAGACTAGCCTATACCATTACTATACTATGTAGGCGAAATTGTAAAAATCTGAGTGAAGCTAACTAGAGGCACTACATTGTCTGAAGCTCTATTTCTCTTTCTTTAGCATCATTTGACCAGAAAGAAGAGTTTTCCAGTTGGCCAGGCCGCTCTCAGCTTTTTGTTTCAATCAAACTCCAGGACATTGTTAGGATTAAGGTTAGGTCAACGAACACTAATACTGATCACAGGCTCCTGAAAATGTCCTGTTTAAATCGGTTTTGTATTTTTTCTGTATATTTTTTTTTCTCTTTTCTTACTTTCTACATTTATTATGAAGCAACACATACGGAATAGTTTAGTCAAGAAAAAAAAAAGTTATTAAAAAGGTGGTTAAACATAATTCTATATATCTAGCTTCATATGTTTGCTTCTATATTGAAAGTATTAAAGATATAGAAATAAATCATTAAATTAGAGGGTGAGTTCAAACATCTGACTGGCAGTGGACTAGTAAATCAAGGGTGAGTTCAATCTGACTGGCACATCTGACTGGCAGTGGACTAGTAAATCATATTACTACTGCATTGACTCCATAGAAGAAAACACAGTCAGCCTTTTCTTCTGTGCATGTTCTCTGCTGTTCCTCACTTGATACCAATTAGACGTAAGTGCAGTCAAAGGTTGTATATACTATAATGTCCGTGCGAGGGGAGCGGGCTGTAAATGCCATAAGCTGGGTGCATTTTTCAAATTGCTGAGCGCTGTGGTTTGGTCCGTGCAGCGGCGTCGCTCGTGCGTTTAGTGAAGAGTTAGCGTTTTCTCGACGCCGGCTCCAGGTGCTCCCGGTTTCAGGTCTGCAGCGCTGGGGCGACTCCTGTTACAGAAACGTAGAAATACTGTGATGATATGACACTTCTGCGATAGCCGAGCGCACTAATGTTTGTCACGGTAACAAATTGTGACGCACGATATATCGCTAGAGAGAAAAATAACGATAAACAATGAAAGAGAAACTATTTTATGCCACTGATGCAATAACAATAACGCAGGATAATCCCAGAAATGATAAAAAAGAAAGAACAGCAATAAAATAAATGACAGAATGAACCAATAATATAAAGCTATTGAAGTAGTGATGTTCTGGTGCCATTTTTTGGGGGATCCAATACCGATACTTGGCCTTGGTGTTCTCCCTGATACCGATATTAGTCCGATACATAGTGTGAAATATGGCTACTCAATCTTGTTATAGTAGAGAGCAAAAAAATACATCTTCTACAAGGAGGACTTTGAGGACTAAAGGACTAGTGAACTGTACTACTTGACGATACTCTAAGTAGTGCTGATTTAGGCACTTTTACTTTTCTTTTGGTCACTTTCTAGAACAGTGAATTGATTAAAACAAAGTGAGGCCTGTAAAAAGACACTCACGCTCAGAGCACATGGATAATTCTGCAGAGTAAACGTAGTTGGAGTTAGCGCTGTCGTCGGGTTGAAGTCTCCACTCTTTGTAGTTTTTCTACTAATCTGAGGTAACGCAAATGTCTTTTCTGTTATTATTAGCGTGTTTTAAGTGTTTACAGAGCCTCCACAGTCTTTATTTAACCTGCTCTGGGCTCATTCATGACAACACAGAGCCATCAGATCTGTGATTTGGTCTGAGTACCTGAAAAATGTACAAAGCGCTTTGAGTGGAGAGGTGGAAAAATGTTACACAAAAATGTGACCATTTATCATTTACTAACGCTCGTATTGATTACAGGCTCCTGAAAATGTGTAGTTTAAATCCACTTTGTGTTTCTTCTTAACGCCAGACCTTGAGCAGTGAAATGCGCCTTGAGAAACCTATAGAAAAGGTTTCTATAGCAGGTTTACAGTGACTATTCAAACGGGCATAGAGAGGCATGTAATGAGATAGACTACGTTCAGATTGCTTTCATTATCGAAACAACAGGCAGTCAGTGAACACACCACCACTGCAGTGATCTGAGCTTAGAAAAGCTATTTCACTGCTTCTTGTGCGAGTCCACCTCTGAACTCTTCCTCCAGTGTTGACAGCAAATGCAGGCCAAATGCTTTGAGTTTTTTATCGACCGCCAAGAGGCAACACAGCACGCTTTTTACACATACATCTGAGGCTCTTTACTTGTATTGAAGGGTTTTGTACTGGCGTAGCAGTCTTTGTAGTGCCAAGAAGAATACAGAGCTACTACCACAAGAATGAAGGAGTGAGGGAAAGTCGATACTGAAACATGTGTTAGATCAGATATTGTTTTCCATCGTTTGCTCAGTAGTTGCTTGAGAGTAGCTGCTTCTAAACCAGGGAACTACGATTAAAATGTTAATTAGAATCTCAGATCCTAATTACACATGAGGAAAAACCCATGCAGGCAACAACACAGTTCAGTTTACATTAAACTAGGAGACTAGGAGAGGCATTCAACTGCGCAGGGTAAGCAACTATTACTATTACTACAGCAAATTGAAAACTGTATTTTTAGAGGGAAAAAAAGAAATCTACAACTATCATCATCATCATCAGATCTGCCAAAAAAACAAATCTGATGCAATGAGGACAAACTGGGAATAGATTATTAATATTTTGATACCGATATCTGGGGAAATCCTCCAGTATCACACATATCGCTGATAACCAATACCCAATATAACATCTTTAGTATAAAATAAGCGAGAGAAAACGCTGTCAGGGAGAGCGATGTGGAGCGATGTGATGTGAAGAACAAAAGAAGTGTTTTGTAGCATAAGGAAATGGCTCTAGTCTTGATGGATGATAAGAGGACGTGTAAAGTAGCTGTTAATTGTGCCATTGTGAGGCTGTAATTAAACCCCCGAGGTGCATATTTTCAAACACAACATTCAATCATTAGGATTCTGAAAGTGCATTTGTGCTTGGGGTCATGTTGAGTACATGAAGAGATCTGAAATATAGAGCAGGCAGTAGTTTTATCAAACAAATCTTACTAGACCCTTGTCATGAGCTTTACATATATACATATAACACACTTAAAACGAATAATGTGCATTTGAATGATAATATTAGAAAGAGAGCAGGGCAATATGATAAAAAATGTATCAACTGTTTTTCTCAATATTGATCAATTAGAATTTTTGATTCAGTTTTATTGTCTCATTAAAACTTATGGAATTGCTTTAAAAACACATTTCCTGAACATAAACAATCCAACAAAGCCATACACAAAAACAGTCAAATAGTCGCACTCAAATCAGACGCTGTTACAGAAAGAGGACTGGCCCTAGACCTCAGATCATCGGTCCTCGGGCCTCATTCCAAATATGATGTACCATAGGTTTTGCACTTGGCAGGGAACAAAGTGATTTTCCACAACTTTCAGAAACCAAAGAGGAGTTTTGCTCAAAAGCTAACATGCAACACACACTTCCTGATTATCGCTCAATAAAACACTCAATGTTTCGATGCAGACAGCAGCCAGAGGACATATTTTGACCTCAAGAGTGGCTGAAATGAGTTTTTTTTTAACCTTTTCAACCTTGGGACTAGACCTCAATCTAGAACCCATATTAAATGTTTTCACTTTAACAGAGGCTCTCCTTTGTCCCTGGTGGTTAATTGTGCAACTTTTCTAGTGAACGGTCCACTAACTACCCCTACCTACCTCCCCTATCTCCTTAGAGATGTTATTGCTTTTCCCGGAATCCTCCATGATATGACATTAAACATATCCAATGAGCATTTATCCATTAACAGGTGTTTCTAGTCCTGAAAAATACAATCATTCCTTCTGTGAGTAGGGGCGACTCTCCACAGATCTGAACTGTAATGTAGCTTAGAGCTGTAACCTGATGTCTCCCTCATCATCTTTAATTTTATCTCTACTGTGGAACATTCAAGACAAAGCAATAACATTTCCATTGAGAAAAACACTAGAAATAATACACAGTGCATTTTAAAAGGTCCTAAATTACGCAAAATGGATTTGTGTGAGCTTTAAGTCACGCAGGAATGTAGTTACTTCCTCAAAAACCTATCTGGAAATGTTTGAGTAACTCTTTATTATTAGTCTGTTGAGTTTTGATGTCGAGTCGTAAATCTTAAAGTCAACAGAGACATTTTACGGTTTACAAAGACAGGGGAGCACTTCCTGTTTTACCGCATGACGTCACAAGGTTGAACTTGACTTTTTTCTGTTTGAGTGAAGAACACAGCCTAAATATGCAGGTTTGTCCGGGCATGTTTGTGATGAAGAAACGGCATAAGAACATAGATCAAAAGATGGCGTCACGGGGGCCCTATACGAATCACCGGCAATTTATCTGTACCTGGGGCAAGTCATATTTCGCTCAAATCTATGACCTTAACTGCTACTATAATCTCATTGCAACACTCAATACCGTATTTTCCCAACATTGTTCAGTCTTAAGATACGACCCTTTTGCAATACGCATGAACAGAGGCAATCTCCTCGGTCGTACATCATCGCATTCTGAGAGAGCGGCCATCCATCTCCGGTATATGCGTATTCTCTTTATTATTCCGAGACTGTGGACAGGCCTGGATCAGAGCGGGAGCTTATTGGATAGAAGCCCGGGTCAGCAGACATTTTTCCATACTCTTACATATTTTATCCTACGCATTAATCCACACAATGTAATACGTGCCAAAGGATATAGTACGCTCGCCGACTATGAGGTGCTTAAGGAGGAAGGGAAAGTGCAGTGTTATTAGGGGGAGTTCCAGATGGGTGGTTTCAGAGTGTACATTACTTGAATAAATTGGCTGAGGCTAATGCAGGACTTTTCGCAGCACTTTATGTCTTCTTGGGATACTGTTTAACGCTGTAACAAAGAACAAGATGTAAAAGGAACTTCGAAGTAAACGCCAAGTCTTGTATACGTGTTAGTAGACACTGCGGAATATTTCAGGCAAAGCGACGGCAACTTCGTGGAGGCGAGTATGTAACGGATTCGTACCATTTCTACGCAGATCTGACTTGGTCTGGTGGTCTTGTATCCACGGCAATATACAAGTTTAATGTCATACAGTGGAGACAAGTAGGTGACGGACTCTTACTGTGAATGTTGTAATATTTCTCCGCGGATCTGACCTGTAACTTGGCCTGCTGGTCTTGTATCCATGGTGACAGATACATTTGATAGCATAGGCTGTTGCGCAGTAGTTTCACGAGCAGAATTCACACTGATTGTGTTGTGATTGTGCTTTGAAACAGTGACCTGGTGCAGAAACAAAAGTGAAACTAAAAATTCCCATATTAATCTATGTTGCTGTGTTTTGTTTCATCCGCACATGTTTAACACATAAATCCTGAAAATTGACATTGAATTCTTCTCTAAACCAAAAAAAAAATACACAGTTACACATTTTGATGTCATACAATCATACAGGAAGTGCTCCACAGTGTTTAGAAACTCCATACTAGTCCATTACAGTCATTAACTTCACTTCATGACCTCACAAGGTGGAACAGAGCATTTTGAGCTTTGGAGATGTACACAGATGAATAAAGGCTTAGAAAAATGTTTGAATGAAGCAAAACAACTTGAGGTATGTTTTTAAGGAGGTAATTGCGTTAGAACATGGCTAAAAGCTAACAAGAATCAATTTTGTGTAACATAAGGTCTTTAGTACCTCTAGAAGTAAAATACACTCTAATGATTTAATTGCACACATTTCCCACACCAATCACTTTGATTATCTTCTCAGTCCAAGAACTGTTCAGACCAGTCCAGTCTCAATTATTAGAATATAAGGCTGAGATGTTCTGGGAATTAGCTCTAAATGAAGCAAGCTAACAAGCAGCCAAAACCATTTACTTCCTTACTGAAGATCTGAAAATGCTAGGTTTTTATTTCAAATGAACCAGACTAGAACTGAAAATTGGACAATTCATATCTTTGCAGGTCTAGAGAGTGCAAATTCATCTTCGAACCAGTTATTTCCTAACTTTTTGCAATTCAAAACTAGTTCAAATCAGCTTTTTAGACTTTAAATCATAGTACATTTAAGGATGGATTAGCGTCTGATTTTTGATATTTTTGACAACACCTTCAAGTAAACAGCATGACTTCCTCCTTTTGAGCATGTTGCGTATAGGCCTAATTAAGAATGGCACAATATTCTTACTATAAATGTGATCCCTCTTGCTGTTACTCCAGTGGAAGTGCGTAGGCGTAAACGCAACGATAACTGAAGTCGACAAACGCTAAAAATCAATATGTCTGCAAAGGAATGCCTGAAAATAATCGGCGTAATTGCCTCCAAAGCACCCATCACAACCCGCCCCGAGCTCATCAATATTCCCTAGGTGTGTGAAGCTAACTGAAAGCACTGCTCTGTCAGAAAGACTTAATTGGAATGATAACAAGTTAGCTAATTTGTGAAATGCGTTGATGAAATCCATTTTGTTTTGTTTTTTGTTTTAAGGTACTATACCTTTATGGTTGGGAGTCCGTTACCTTGGAGATGCCATTTCTATACCTGGAATGTTCCAAAGTATGACACCTAAACTTTACATTAATTCAATTTCAGGCAGTTTTAATGCTTAAAAATACCTAGAAAAACTGTGAGCGGGGTCGCCTCTCCACAGATCTGACCTATAACTTGGTCTGGTTTGGTCTCCATGAAGATAAAAAGGTTTAACACCATAAAAGCAATAACATCTCTTCACCTTGAATTTACACCTTTTTTGTCTGCGTTTGCTAATGTTTGCATTGTGTAACCGTGGTAACTGCTGAACATTAGAGATACATGTAGCACACCCCCAGCGTGATATCAGAATGTAAACATTTTAAGCCCACGTCTTTGTCCCCCGTGCCTCGCCGTGCACAGTGTGACCAGGCGTGTGCTCATGAATGTCGGACATGGGTCCCAGAGGAGGGCCCTTCAATCTTTAATTTCTATCAGCGCCATAATCCCTCCGGAAAGGCTTTTTAGGGAGAATTAGAAAAGCCTGTATTCAAAGAGCGAAGCAGAGAGAGGGAGGAGGAGAGGGGGCGAGAGCCATCAGAGCCGCCCGTCCGTCTGTGTGGATTAGAATGGCAGAGGCGGCGCTTTCATCTCGCATGGACTTCCATTGCACTCCGAGCTGCTCACTACACGGATACATGGAGTTCTAGGACACAGGCGTGCTCAATAGAATGTGCAAACCCGTACAATTACAATGGAGAGAAGTGGCACATGTTACAATGCTACTGCGCGGTTGAAAAAAACATATAAAACATTACATAGATGTGTTCTGATCTTTACAGGGGGCAATCTGTTATCGAAATAATTGCAGCCATTGCGATGAGGTTATTGTGCCAACTCGAGCTGTGGTAAATAGGGGTACACTGAGTAGGAATAATTTGGACCCCAACATAGTGTTCGGCAAACAGCAGGTCACCAAAAACAAAACACCACTGGCTTGATTTGGGGCTGCATCACGAATCACAATTGACTCAAAATCACAATTTGAATGGACGCAATCATAAAAGCTGTAATTTTTGAAGCGCCATCATTTGCTCACAAACAAAACATGTTATTCTTATGTCTTATTCTGCTTAAAAAGAGCTAACCCTGTCGTTTGTGACGTGTTCTGAATAGGAATGCACCGATTCAGCTTTTTCTGTTCCGATACAAAGCTTTAAGTATCTGTCAATACCCGATATTAACTAATAACGATGCAGAGGCTTAAAATATAATTGATTTCCTTTAAACACAAACAGCATACCGTAAAAATGATCCAAATGTGTTTTGCAACGACAGAAAAGCTTTGTAAAAGTAGTCTGATATTATGAAACATTTTGGTTCAAAAATTGCCCCATTGCACCCATTAAGAGACTAAAATGAAATCCGATTTGCCAGTTTTTTTCAATATCAGCACCAATTTCCAATACAGGCATCATATCAGTGCATCCCCAGCTCTGAAATATTCTTGTTCAGTACCGGGTGTATGCCGTGCAATATTTTCGATCATTTCACTCAGCTCCAGCTCAAACTGTACGACCAAATCGCAGGGTTTAAAAGTTCACAGCTCATGATAGATGTTCTCACACTGTACGAACTACTTCAACAGTGCAAAACCCTCACGAGAGGTGACTAGATTTCAAACAGGTTTGATATTCTTGTGGCCTACAATTGCAGCGATTAATCAGTTCTTGTTACCCCATGTTTACTACATGAAGCACGGCAAAATTGAACAGTCGCACAAGTGAAAAATCGTCTCAAAAATGGCCAAAAATCACAGTGCATATCCAGCATTAGTTTGTCAGTTCATATTTCAGTGTTTGTTTTTTCAGTTTTTTAGAATGTGTTTAACAGTGAACTTTGAACAGAATCCAATTATCAAAACACAAATGCCTAATTAGATGTTTCCCAAATCGTTCAACTCTCTCTTGGTTTCTCCATTTGCATGATTAAGTACAAAACAGTCCAAAGGGAAAGTCCAAAGGGAAGATGATTTACAACCCTAAGCAATAGTCGTGCGAAATCAAATATCATAGCAGAACTGCACAAGCCCTTTCAGCCGATAGAAGTCTGATGTGTCCCTGAGCGGCGGAGCAGGGAGCAGAGGAAATGTGAGGAGCGTTGTTTAGAAGGCAGCGTTTAACTCGGAACGACTCTCCAGCTCCACAGGCTAAAGAAATCAGCCTTCTCCTGTTACTGTGCGTACACATGGGTCCAGTCAGTCTGCAGCCAGGAACTCCACAGCAGATCCGAGTAAGACTGGAATGGAACTCTGAAATATCATATGTAGCAAAGCGTAAAGCGTTTTTGCAAAATATCTGGTTTTTAGAGTTGTTGCAATGCTAAAATTTCAAACTCGATTGCGATACTAAGGAATAGACTTGGTACAGTTTCCAATACCATGTTGAAAATTAAAAGTTGTACTCTAAAACTTTTTGGTTGGAGATCCATCACCTTCTTTTTTCTATGGATAAGCCTAGAATATTCCACAGTGCGAAATTAAACAGCTCCATCTTACATTTATTTTTTTGTTTAGTTTTTAGTTTTAGTTTTAGTTTTTAGAGCCCAAAATACCTAAAAAAAAAAACAGGTATTCTGACTGAGAGCGGGGTCGCCTCTCCACAGATCTGACTTGTAACTTAGTCTGGTTTGGTCTCCATGAAAATAGAAAGGTTTAATACCATACTGTGCCACCCTGAATCATCATCAATATTTGTCAAAATGGTAATACTCTATTTATTATTATTATTTATCCATTTCTCGAAAGGCGAAGTATCTAGGTAAGTGCCGTTTTAGTGCAGTTACGTTACAGCTACACTAGGGGCGCTAGCATCAACACGAGAATCGGACATGTTCGGCGCCCGGACACAGTGGCCGCTCTGTGTCCTGTGCCTTGTGGTTCCGCTCACATGAAAATAGCTCTGCACCAACGGCATCACCCAGTCTAGACTCGGATTACGACATCCGAAGAGCTCGCCAACGTCGTAGATACTTCTGGTTATACGGTCACATTTTATTACCGATCATTCTGACTCTTTAGAATTTTAGAAAGTAAATATTTTGGTAGTGGGTCGGTGGTTCCAGCAGTCGTCCACCAATCTGAAGGTCTGTAACAGTGATTCCCAAACTTTTTTTTTTCTGGAGACCCGTATTTTAAAAGTCACCAACCTTTACAACCCATATCAATAAACATTTGTAAATCATAAAATAAAGGTAGATTTGACCATTATTGAACATTAATGAGAATATTTTATTGCTGACCGAGTGAGTCTCTGAACAATTACTCAAACAATGAAAAACAGAAATAGAACTGGCAATAAACGTTCGCCACAAGTTGCCTATTTGGACATTACATTTAGTCCATTTCTTTTTGTTTTTGACATTCAATTGAGCCAGCAATATTGGAACAAAATAGTCAAATACAATAATTACAAAAAGATGAGAAATTATACAAAACATTTCTGTACATTTCAACATTTACGTGCAGATCATGACAAGGCAGCCCAAAAAAATCTCTTGCGACCCACCTGACGGTCTATAAGACACAGCAACACAGGCCTATAAGACAGATTGTTTGTTTGTTTGTTTGTGAGTACATAGGTTAGCGATAATGCTGCGGGCTTGGATGGGGTAAACTAAAGGAGCAACAACACTCATCCATGTTCAGAATATAAGAATACAACACAAATGTGCATGCAAATGATTCAGAGTGCACATCAGGTCCTCACAATGACACGCACTTAACTTTCATTTTATTCTTCCTGTATATGGCACTTTATGAAAGGGAAGTTGCGGTGCACATGATGTTTGATAAATAACTGTATTCTAGATCATTGTTTTCTAGATTTCTAGGGAACTACATTGCAAGAGGTTTTTTTAGAGTTGCCTTGTCACAATGTAGGTCTGAAATATACAGCTCTGACACATGAGAGAGTTGGTTCAATGTTTTTCATTGTTTAAAACTTGAAAAATACTAATAGTAGTAATAATAAAATATCCTTGTTAATGTTCAATAATGGTCAAATCCACCTTTATTTTGTGATTTACAAATAACGTCTATTGACTTGGGTCACAAAGGTTTGTGATTTTTAAAATATGGGTCCCCAAAAAATTCTAACAAATAATCCTTTATTTCTGTTGCTTAGTGTAACTGACTTATAAAGGTGGCTGCTTTTTTGCGTTAGAAAAATTTTATAAATTGGATATCTGAGCAGGCTTCCTCTAAAGCACAATGGCAGAAGATAGTTCTTGGTTTAGTTCATATTTTTAAGAAGACTCTGGACTTGTTAATGTTCAATAATGGTCAAATCCACCTTTATTTTGTGATTTACAAATAACGTCTATTGATTTTGACTTTGACTTTATTTCTGTTGCTTAGTGTAACTGACTCTGTTATAAAGGTGGCTACTTTTTTGTGTTAGAAAAATGTTATAAATTGGATATCTGAGCAGGCTTCCTCTAAAGCACAATGGCAGAAGATAGTTCTTGGTTTAGTTCATATTTTTAAGAAGACTCTGGACTCTTTCTTGATGCACACAAGACTTGAGACCTCAGTTATTCAGAATGGAGTATTTACACTTTGAAATGTGTGTTTTCTGTCTAATATATGAACGGGCCAATGTTTGTTTGTATTGTTTTTATTATGTTATTATAAAGCAATAAATATATATTGTGGAAGTTGCGTGTAATGAAAAGGATTCGACAACTTCTCACATTTCAGATAAAGAAAACCGTGTGTTTAGTAACAAACTCAAAAAAACTCAACACAAAAAAATGGCAAAACGTCATTGGGTACTTAATAAAAAATGCTTAATCAATATCTGAGTGGAATGATGCATAAAAACTAATAACTAAGTAACTAATGTGTATCCAGTTACCGGTTAATTATGTATGTTAACGTGTATGCTACAGGCACTACGCAAAAAACCCCAAACATATATATGTAGAAATGGGTCGCCTGAAAAAGCAGCACAACAACAAGACATTATTTTGGTCCGAGGCAGGAGAAGAGTCGGACTTTGTGGATCTTGGTCAATGGTAAATGAGATTTCAGAGCTCCACCACGAACCATTTCCACATCCGTGTTTCATTTAACACCTAAGTGACTGAAAACAATCCCCTTACAAGGGCTTAGGGGGGAGCGAGGGGGGAGCGCCTCGCACACTAGGCCCGTTTAGCTCCCCGGCGTTATCCTGGGAACAGCGGCCGCCTCCCCGAACCTCAAACAGTGGCTATATTCTGCCTGTATAGAAACCCACTGAGGGACTGGCACGCAATGGCTCCAACAGGCCCGACGCGCTAACACGGCTTTAGCTCCACGCCGAGTTTTGTCCAAGGATAATACACGCAGGAAAGAAGGAATTAGTCAAACTGAAACCACAGACTAATTCTAATTTGGACTAAGTAGTGTGATGAAGTGAACAATTTCCTCAACTGTTTCGAAATATTGTAAATCTTCTTGAACGGAATCTGGAGCGAGCGCAGGAACTGGAGCGAGGATGGGAATTTGTAAACTCGAGCTAAAATGGAAAAGAGTAAACATTACAAAAGTTATTCATAGTTGTGTTTTATTTTTACAAAAAAGGAAGGGGTTTGTGAAATTTAAAGGTGCGCTGCGTAGCTTTTCCGATGGGAAATACGCCATCTGCTCGTCTCCATGGAGAATATGTTTGAGGAAATTGAACATCTGCCTAACATTTATTTCATTTTGAGTTATTTTATTGCTCAAAAACACCTTGGAAAACAATATAACTGGCTCATTTTTTCACAGATCTGATTCGTATGTTTCCCCTGTTGGCATTACTGGCTTGTATCCATGGAGACAGACCTTTAAAAAGCATTATATGGCGCAAAAATGATTGTCGAAACATTCCAGAGTTGTGCGTAATTCTGCCTTATGTTTAAATCTCCAAAGCTCAAAATATTCTGTTGCACCTTGTGATGTCATTTAGTGGTAGTTTTCAATTTAGTTCAGTAGAGATTGGCAGTAAAAGGGCTGAAAGCATCATCTAAATGATTCTAGAAAAGGTGTATTAAGTTTCTCTTTTTAATACAGTTTAATAAGAATTTGCGAGTGTTGCCATAGATTTTTAAATGTTGATAACGGCTCATGAGTTTTTGGCATTTTCCGTAGGTTTTGGTGGTCAGTGTGGGCTTTGTTGGGCTAATCAGAGCACATGCCTGAAGGGTGTAGGACCCCCACAGCTCAGCTCAGGTCTGGGTCTTCAGGAGGGCCCCCATTCATGAGGCCGACCGGGCCCCTCACAGCCAACTGGAATAGTTCTCAGATACTGATAACTCAAGTGTCTCATGGAGGATGCTCTTTTTTCAGTTTTCAAAGCAGTTTAAGCACTTCATCAGTTTTTTTCGGATACTTTAAACATGATTCCAACAAAATACAGTTGTTTTCTTATATTTGTATTTGTCAGATAATCATTTCTGTGTATGTTAGAGGAGTTTTTCTACGTAACCTTTATAAATTTCCTATTGCGATGTCACGATTTCCAACCAGGAAGTCAAATTTTAAACCTAAAAATGCTTTGACTGTTTAACTGGAATGAGCAGGCAAACCTGTTACTTTAAACCCGTCTGCTCCCTCTCAGCACAAGCTTTTATGGATCTATAAGACTCCCGGTGTATTCTCAGCTCTCGGTCAGACTGCCTGAGACTGGCACTGTGCTGAAAGCTTGTGTTAGCACTGGTTCAGCCCCTGAGTGACTCCTCTGCTCCTCACGCACACGCAGACACACACACAGATGCACACACAGACGCACACAGTCGCACACTGTGGCATGCTGGAAATGCGCGCTGACAATGGGAGACAGCTGCGCGGGCTGCCAGGCTCTTTCACGACCGGAGAATGTGCTACGAGGCTGGAACCCTCCCCCACCGCCTCCCTCTGAGCGCACAACCAGTACACAAAACAAGCACATACAACCAGTATATACAACTAGTATATACAACCAGTACATACAACCAACCAGTACACACAGCCAGTACACACGCAACCACAGCAAACAACCAACCAGCACATACAACCTGCACACACACAACTACAGGACTCTAAAAACCAGCACACATATGCAATACATACAACCAACACACACAACAGCACATACAAACCGCACACACAAATAGCACACACAAGCAGTGTACACAACCAGCATACGTGAGCGGTCCACACAACCAAAACACACAACCAAAATTTTATAGTTTAAGCTCAAAAATACCTTGAAAAACTTATTGTGACTGTGAGCGGGTTCGCCTCTCCACAGATCTGACCTGTAACCTGAACTCATTTTGTGGAGAGGCGACCCCGCTCACTGTTTTTCTAAATATTTCTGAGCTACACAACTGAATAAATGTAAGTTGACATATCCTTAGCAAACAAGCAGACCCTCCACCAGAGAAGTTACACGATCCACCTTTAAATATTACAACGCTCGACACTGTTCAGAAGTATTTGCGACGCTTTTGTGGTTGAACATCTTGACTCCAGTTTCCAGGATGTGAGAACCCCGCGGAGACGGTTTACCGAGGCCATGAAGACGGAGCATGACGGGGGCTTTGTTTGACAGAGCGCTGATGGCTCGTGCTGCAGCGGCACAGCGGGCCGTCCGTCCCGCTGGAGCTCGCCGGCATCAATTCTTAATGAAGTTTTGGAGGTCGAGTTTCACTGCGCGGGGCTGGCTACGCTTTAGTCAATAGGTGATGGTTAGTCAGGAGTGAGACTGTCAAAAGTATCAAGAAGCAGATACTGATCGATACGAAAACTAGTATCAAAACCTTTCCTGAATAGATTTAGAATGATTTTGAGCCCTAACCGTAAAAATATAAGAGCGCATAGACTAGTATAGTATAGTATAGTATAGTATAGTATAGTATAGAATAGTATAGTATAGTATAGTATAGTATAGTATATAGACGCCCATGGACACTATGGAACCTAGAGAGTACACACATATAAGACCACATGAGAATAAAAAAGAAAGTATCGTAAAATGCCAGATAACATCCGGAGCGTTTATTTGTTGCAATCGCTTAAAAGACGAAGCGTTTATTTAAGATGAGGCGGCAATTTGGGGCATTCTTATAACCGGTGTTGGTATCATTTAGGCGACTCTCTATACAAACCTAAGCTAGTTCATTTGAAATGTTACAACAAAATCGTTTGGAAGCGACTCCTGAATTACAGAAAGTAATTAAAACCCTACCGCAACAGAAACTTCTTTAGCAGTTTCTTCAGCAAACAAATAACAGACGCCGCAAGTGTGGAGCAGACGGAGTGAGAATGTTCATCAACGTTTCTTTTACCGTTTATAGTTTATGCAAATGAGTCATGTGGTTTTTAAGTTTTGTTTTTGTAGCGACAACGTGAGCATCATTTCTGCGTCCTGTTGTTGCAGCACGACTTCTGTCTTCCAGCTCATACATTAGACTCTGCGTTTATTTGGAACTGGCGGATATTTAGCTACACCTGCACTTGGCGTTTAAAGGGAATCCGGTGGTTAATTGAAACCCGTCTTTTATTTGGTATTTTACGGTACTACGATTTAATGCCGAAAATCACATTCTATGGTTCAAGTTGCACGGTGTAACTTTTGGTGAACGGTCCATCACTTGCTTCTTTTCACGTACATATTGCCTGGAATGTTCCGCAGCATGGCATTACAGTTATTTATCACGACAGAGACGGCGGGTGACGCCGTAGGGCCAAGTTACGTATCGGATCTGCGGAGAGGCGAGCCCACTCACTGTAATAATGCGAGTTTTTGAGTCCATAAAAATCCATGTTAAGTATGGGCGTAACAAAAAAAACAATCAGCGATATATTGTGATATTTCATTGTTCATTGCACAATTCACAAAATCGAAATTCAAAATGCATCTGAATTGATTTTTACATTTTATTTTTTATTTTATATTCAGTGTTTTGATGATTTAAAAATGTTTATAAATGTTATTTCATACAAGAAGGTGCAGTTGACTGTATTAATTGATAGTGATTATTGATAAATCGCAATATATCGTCCTTTGTTTTAGTATCGTGATACATCGAATTGTATCGTTAGACTCATGGCAATGCACACCCCTAATGTTCAGTAAGTTCTGGATGGATACATTAACATCTCCATGGTGACAAGTAGAGGTCAGACTCTTTTTATAGTCATTATAGTATCTGAATTGGTACTGAATATCAACTCTATTCCTTGGTATCAACACTGAGTTTTAAATTTTAGTATCAAGACAACACTAGAGTCCTCTGCGCACTAAGGATGTTTACCTGGAAACTCATTCAGCAGCTTTTCTAAACTACACCCTCCTCTCCAACACTGCAGTGCGTTTGACCTCATCCTCGCTCGCCCAAAAGGCTTCTGGGATTTGCTGTCACTTCGCATACCCGGCGAGGAGTGCCGTGTCAGCCTCATGCCTCCATCGAATATTCACACGTGGTTCTGAGGGTGAAGCTCAGAGGGGACAGCTCGGGTTACGCGCCGGGCCTGGCGGCGGTTTCGTCCTTGTACGGCTGTGTTTGCCTGTTTTTGTGCTTGTTCTCCCTGTGTCATTGTCAGAATAACCCGAGGGGAGACGGGTCATTCATACGGCAGAACAATGACTTGAAAAGGTTGCGTTCATTTCGCGGCGATATACTTCGAGATCATTCTAAAGCTACTCGAGAAAGGTTCATTTCTGTCCCAATTCTGTCAAAAAAAACGAGATGGAAATGTTTTAGGCGTATCAGATCGCTGGCTCTGCGGTTGCCCAAAAGGTTTAAACACAGCGCCGGGTCAAAATGCAAAAGACAAAAGCGTATACATCAAAATGAAGCGCTTTTAAACCCTGACTGACCCCAATATCTGATCCACAATGCTCATACTTTCACAAAACAGCAGCTCTTCCATACCGTATGTGCTGTAATATTAGTTCAGAGCCAAGGTCAATTGTCCTAGAAGCAGATAAAGCTTATGGGCACTTTCCTATAGATTAAACTTTTATCATATGAGGTATTAAGATTGTAGGCCATCCAATTGCACTTGTTAACAGCGGTCAAGGTTAGGAAAGGTTAGAAAACAGAACAGCAAAGTATAAATACAAACTCTCCCTCAAACATCGTTTTATCTCAAGGGAGTTCAGCGTAAATAAATTGTGTTTCGTGACGTTTACTTGTCTGACATCTAGCCTAAAAACTGGCCAACTACAAATGAAACTATGGTCAATTTAAAAAGCTGTGCGTAGTATAAAGAAAAACTGGGTGTAGACATATTTGAAGTTTTCATATTAACTGCAAGTGTCCGGAAAACTTCTAACTTCCAAAGTGTAGCATGTTCATTTACGCTATGCTAAGAGCTGTCGATTAAGGAAAGTCTAGGTCGACTAAAGAGACTTTAACTCCAAAAATATCAATATAAAGAGAGGCAGACCGATATTTGCATTTTTTTTTCGCTTAAACCTCCAGCAGTGGTTGATGCTTTGGTCCAACCAGCTCAAATATGCCCAAATAATAAAGCTTAATTTGAACACTTTGAGTTTTGAGGAAAAAAAAAACAATTTGAAACACTTCTCTTCCCCAAACTGTAGTCAAATCTGTAGTAAAACAAGGTTGTGGCAAGGGAGTTTATCAAATTTTGTGGAATTTTGAACAATTTGTGGAAAATGATCAAAATCGTGCCCACATATCAGCGCAAAAATGGAGTTTGTCAGCATCACTTTCTCTGGATTCTAAACAAGTGGCCATGGAAAAAAGCACACTGGTAAATCTTTACACAAAAATAAATATAATATATTAAAAGAGATCAGCCATACTCTGGAAAAAGCAATATGTACAGTAGGTAAGTTAAAATGACTTAAATTAAGAACATTTAACTTTTTTTTTAGCAGATTCAACTTTTTTAATTCAAGTAACAATTGATTTTGTTTCTTATTTTAAGTGCACAGACTTGTTGTTTTTCTTAACTTAAGTGTAACAAGATGGATTTTCATATTTTAAGTACAAAAAGGCTTGTTCCATTGGCAGATCAACTCAAATTGTATTAAAACTTTCTTAAATCAAGTCATCTTCACATGGCTACATTTCAGTTTTTGTGATGTAATGCTCGTAAACATGCGTATGAGTCCTCGTGTTTCTGTACCGACCGCTGACAGATATAGGTCACATCTCGAGCTAAAAAAACGTGTGAAATATGCACTATTAGGAGAACATAAACAGGTCTACAGGGGATTGTGTTCCGAAGGTGTTCCCTGACAGGTCTGAGGAGAATGAGGCTGCGGCTGATTGATGGACATGCTGAGGTCTTTGTTTGGCCTCTGAGCTGGGAGCGCCTGAGTGCTGCATGGAGACAGGCTAATGGCACACGTGGAAACCAATTAGCGTGAGATGTTTTCCTCCAGCAGAG
>KN506707.1:5768-18922 GCA_000787155.1 Scartelaos histophorus
AGGAATGCAGAACTGTGAGTCACTTCAAATGGGGACAAGGACTGTGTGTTTGGATTTGAGGTTGACCTGGTTTAGTCATGGTTTGATCTTTGTTTAGTCCTGGTTGAATCCTGGTTTGGTCCTGTCCTGGTGTGTACTGGTTGAGTTCCAGTTTGGTCAGAGCCTGGTTGAGTCCTGGTTGAGTCCTGGTCTGGTCCAATCCTGGTCCAATCCTGTTAAATCCTGGTCCAATCCTGGTCCAGTCCTGGTCCAGTCCTGGTCTGGTCCTGTCCCGGTCCGGTCCCGGTCTTGTCCAGTCCCGGTCTGGTCCAGTCCCAGTCTGGTCCAGTCCCAGTCTGGTCCTGTCCCAGTTCTGGTCCAGTCCTGGTCTGGTCCCGGTCTAGTCTAGTCATGGTCAAGTCCCGGTCTGGTCTTGTCCCGGTTAAGTCCCGGTCTGGTCCAGTCCCGGTCCAGTCCCAGTCTTGTCCCGGTCCAGTCCCGGTCTGGTCTTGTCCTGGTTAAGTCCCGGTCTGTTCTTGTCCTGGTTAAGTCCTGGTCTGGTCTTGTCCTGGTTAAGTCCTGGTCTGGTCCAGTCCTGGTCCAGTCCCAGTCTGGTCCCGGTCCAGTCCCGGTCTAGTCTAGTCCTGGTCCAGTCCCAGTCTGGTCTTGTCCTAGTTAAGTCCCAGTCTGGTCTTGTCCTGGTCCATGTCCCAGTCTGGTCTTGTCCTGGTCCATATCCCAGTCTGGTCTTGTCCTGTCCAGGTTAAGTTCCGGTCTGGTCCTGTCTTGGTCCTGTCCTGGTCCAGTCCTGATCCAGTCCTGGTTAAGTCCTGGTCCGGTCCTGTCCTGGCTGAGTCCCGGTTCAATCTATGTTTAATCCTGAGTTAATCTTTGTTTAGTGATGTGATTTTTCCCTCCCTGATCTGGTCCTGGTCTAATTTCATTCGGTCCCAGTCTGGTTTCATTCTTGGTTTCTTCTAGTTTTGACCTGTTGAGAACAAGTTGAAGTACTACAGGACTATGGAGTTCTGTGTAGTGGTACTCGGTAGTACTGTGGGCAGACAGCAGAAAGTTTGGAGGGGCAGACAAAACACTATTTACCAAGTTGACCTTTACAGCATTAGTGAGTTTACTGTTAGGGAGGCAACACCCACCTACACAATAAGACCGCTCTTTATAAGGACTGGAGATGATGAAACAGAGTTGGCCTAAATAACGAGATGAAAGTTAAAGGGCCTGTACCTGGTTTTTCCCGTGTATCTGAGCTGAATTTGTCTTGCCACAGGACAGATATACTGTATAAGCAGCTCTTGGGGTCAAAAGAAGTCCTCTGTGTGTCATCGTCATCAAATGTGAAAGCACAATATAGTCCCATAATCAAAAAGTGTGTGTTAGCATGCTAGTTGTTAGCTCTACCGTCACAGCAAAACTTCACTCTGGTCTGTGAAAGTTGTGAAAAGCACTTATAAACTCACTGGGGTAAATAATTAGAATATTTAGAATAATTAAGTAAGGGACAGTAAAAATAACTGTAGTACTATATGGCTTTTGTTACAGTCGTTTATATATTGGGGCTTGTAAAAGTAAGTTGCAAATATATTAAGTTGCAATATGTATGGTAGAATAGAATCAGAGGTGGGTAGAATAGCCAAACATTGTACTCAAATAAGAGTATAATCACTTCAATATTAAAATTTCTATAGAAGAAGAACATAGGAGTTGTCCAAGAAATATGTGGATAAACTACTACTCAAGATAGAGTAATTGTAGGAGTAACAAAACATGAAATCATGAACAAAATCTGATATTTTCAAATTTAAAAAAATGTTAAAATCATTTCATATTGTCAACAAAGTTTTTTTACTTGTAGAATAGACTGGGAAGAGTGACCAATTTTTTTTACTCAAGTACGAGTACTGTCACACTGTAAGTATATACCTCAAGTTCTTCAAGTAAAAGTATGGCATCCCAAAACAACAAAAATAGTAAATGCGCGTGCTACCCTCCTATAATTATAATGGATGGTTTAAAATGTAAGAAAAATCTTGAATCTAAATGACTAAACAGCTGGAATATTGTTGGGTAAAAAGACATTTCAGACATTTTTTTGCTGTAATTATCTAGTCTTGGATGTGTCTCCTCTCCGCATCCACAATAAGTCTCCTCTTTTGAGTGGGCATTAGTATTCAGACTTACTTTCCGTCTTTGAAGTATGTTTTGAGGGTGTCACTGAAACTTTTGGAGTACTTGACAAACTCTTTTTTCTGGTGCTCAAGGGCCTGGAAAAGATGAGACACGCATTTTAAAAAGAAGGGAAACAAGTCAACAAGCGCTGGTATCCAACGGTAAAGAGCAGTCCCTTACTCTGCGATTCTGGTACTGGTATTTCTTAATAACGTTGTTGACTGTGTCCAGTAACTCTTTTATGGCGCTGGCAATGTCTCTGGAACAGGACAAAATGGAGGATGTTACTACACAATTTAATACGCTTCTGGTCAAGTGAAAGGTTTAGTTCTTGAGTTTTCTGTTAATAATTTCTATTAAAAATGCCCTATAATATACAAAATTGACTCTGAAATTTTAGCCACACTATAACATTGTTACCTCCTCAAAAACACGCCTGGAGTTGTGTTTTGTTTCTTTCTCACATGTCTAAATAACCCTTTATTATTAGTCTGTCTACATCTTCAAAACTCAAAATGCTCACTTCCACCTTGTGATGTCATGAAGCTGTAGTTTTAAAGCTAACAGCTACTTTTTACCTTTTGTTAAGCAGTAGTAGTAATATTCCAGGGCTGAAATGAGGTGTATGGAGTTTAAAAACAGTGGAGCACTTTCTGCATTACCACATGACATCACATGACCAGAGTGCTTTCAGTTTGAGAAAAGAACGTAAACCAGCCTAAATATTCAGAGTATGTTTTGAACATGTGTGAATGAAGCAAAACACAACTCCAGGTGTGTTTGTGATGAGGAAAATGGAATGTTTCACAGCACTGCATTTGGGATTTGTTCAGTTAGAATCCGCTGGTTGGTTTTATACAAAACACCTTTAAAAAACATACATTCTTATTGTGAGTGGGTTCACCTCTCCATAGATAATATATAAACATATCAACTCTACAGTCAACATGGTTCTGGATTTTTGTAATTATTGTTGTGTGTGCAGGTGCACTCACTTGATGGTCTGTAGGAAGCGTACTCTGTCATTGATCTCGTCGGGGATTTTGCTGAGAATGTGTTTGAGAGCGCGGGCCTTCTCATTCAGGTCCTGGAACTCCTGCTCCGGCCGCTCGATCATGAACTCTGCGAACACAAACTGGTCATGCACACTCCACTGGGCACATGAATACACCACACACTGACCCTTAAGGAACCAAAAGGCTGATTTAAAACTCTTAGCACCACTTCTCAGCACCACAGAGGAAGCTATTCACAATTACCATGGCGATAAAAAAACAAGACTGGTGAGTTCCCTTACAAGATCACAAAACATTTGCCATTCAAAGACAATACCTCATTAGAAAGTGTCTCCCATGTAATATTTGCATGAAGCAAAATACAGTATTGAAGCATGATAATAATCCCACAGATTTACCAGTGACATACTGACATACTTCAACTTACATACAAGTATTCTTTGTTTATGAAAGTGGACCGTTTTAATGAACACAAAGGTCTAAAACTGACTGCATAAAAATCAAGATAGTAATATGTTCTGGTTTTCTGAGGAGTCTGTGCGACCTTGAGTGTCGAGAAAGGCGCCTAATAAATAAAATGTATTATTATTATTAATGCAAATCAGTACATCAATAATGGATTAATAGTGTTAATATAATAGTGGATTATATTGCCATTAGTAATGACAAAGATAGAACCAGATGCTGTGTGTGTGTGCGTGTGCGTGTGCGTGTGCGTCTGTGCGTGCGTGCGTGTGTGCGTATATGCTCCTGGTTCTGTCCCACACATACACTGCTCTCTGGAGGTGTCCTTACCTTCCACATCATCCGCTGCCATGCGCAGTAGAGACTCTGTGAAGTTAATTTGCACATTCTTTTTTTCCAGGATCTTCATTATAATGTCCTGAGTCAGACCGGGGTTTTCCCTCTCGGCCTGGAACAAAGAACACTGCATTAATCTATCCTGTTGCCACAGAGGAGCCCGCATCAGCGACAAATCTTATTAATTCATTTTTAGTTATAGTATTTGTGTATGATGTGGGTTAAAGTGCATGTAAATGAACATCTATGATATCCATGCTGTAAACACACTGGATTATAGCCAGGGGCTCATTTCCATCAGTTGTCCCTCTTGTGCTCTCACAAACACTTTCACAAACACTCTCACATTCATACACCAGTGTACTTCAACAACACTGAGCTGAGCGTCCACTTCATTATCATTATGACTAATCTACATCTGTCCACACTGCAGAGGAAACACTCATCGGCAATGAAAATAAACTAACACTCTATATGAACTCTAATACTATAAATATGAACTGCTTCATACATACAAGAGCTGTGAGTGAAGGGCAGTTGAGTAAAATAGGAAGGGCAGGGTGAGAGACTGTCAGCAGGATGGACTATAGCCACCTACTTCCTCTATGCATGTTTGTAAAGATAGTTATTTACAACTAAACTTAACCATACATTTCCTGTTAATCGGAGTGTAACCACAAAGAAGCTAAGCATTGATTAAATGACCACAAAGGAAGTAGGCTGTCATTTCCTTGTGATCAACAATCCTAAAGTTGTAAAGATATAATATAATCTGTATGAGCTAGTGTTAGTGACAGTACTACAATTTCAAACTCAATTTTGATACTAAAAATATAGTTAGTATGGATTCAAATACAACAATGATAATAAAAGCAGTCTTGACAATGACAATGTCATATGTAGTCTAATACACAAGATTATTCAAAGAAAAGGTTCATTTCAGTCCTTTGAATGTGACTTCTTTAGTATTTACACTACTTAATACATCTACATCTACTTTCAATAGTAGCTTTAGTATCAATAAGTATCTGATACTTTGACAACCCCAGTATGAGCAAACCCACATTTAAAAGACTTGAATTATGTTTTAGCACACATGGAGAACATGGCATTTAAATGGCACTGAAGCAAGACAACAAACAATATAGAACAAAAGAATGATGCCCATGAACAAATAGATGGATAGATGGCAGTCAGAGTCCATTTTAGTGTACTAGTAATAGTGATGGTGAGAGTCAACTAAAGTTCAAATGTATAGTAAAAGAATGTGAATGGTACTTCTTACCTTTATGAAGGCTGCTCTGAGTGTCTGTGCCGCTGACAGGTTAATCCTCTCCAGCTAATGACACAAGACACACAAACATCACTGTATGCAGTTAAATATGCTAAAGGCGTTTCATGATTAGTCAGAACTAGGTACACCTTGATTACATCCACACAATCACATTGTTAGACATATTTACCTCATTAAAGACTGGGTACATCACAGCGTACAGTGTCATGGATACCATGGAGTTAGTCTCCGCTTCATTCTTCATCTCCTCCATTGTCATCGTCAGCAGAGGAGCAGCCCGTATAGAGAAGGTCCAGAGGAAAGTGCAGTGGCTCTCTCACTCACACACACATACACGCACCCACTCACACACACCCACGGATCACACACGGATCACACACGGACACCCACAGAGAGAGGAGCACCCGTCTCCAGTGATGCGCCTGCACGGCCACAGAGAGACAGGGACACGGTGAGACAGGGTCGGGGCAGGGACAGGTGCAGCATCAGGAAGCACAGTCTCATCAGACATTACACCAGCTCTGAGCTCTCACAGTGCTTCAACTGCGAACAAATGGGCTTCCAAAATGTTTACAAATGTATTCATTAACTGAATAAAGTCGAGCTGCACATAAGCCAGAGGAGTATACATTCACATGAAGATTTTTGCCTCAATGTCCAAATCGCGAAGGTCTGTTAGCTGAAGGCTAAAGGGACTAGCACTGGGTGGTAAGCCTACGGTGCAAGCTTCTTTGCTAACTGAATCTAGAGCCGTAAACAACCAGTAAATGAACGTGTTCGTACATTCGAGAGAAGAGAACGGTCGATCTGTAGTTAAAACGACTATATGTTCTTTAAAATCACAAATATGTTCCGATCTAGTTGTAAGAACATTGCATTGAGGCCTATGGCGGAGCTGTCGTTGGTAGCACAGTGCTAGCGCAGCCTGCGCTGGAGCTCCACTAGACTCTAGATTTGCATAAAGTAAAAGACAAGCTGTGTGCGCACACTGTGTTATGACACGGGAATAACACATGTACACATGTGGAGGACAAAGTGCTCTGTACCTGTGCTCTGGCTCCTCCGAAAGCCCAGTTACCCAGCGGAGCCTTTAGCGGACTGTTTTCTTTACAACTTAAGGCGGAAGTTTTTTTTAGCACTGACCTGAGCGACACTTCCGGACTGCGTCTACGTCAGTGCAGCGCGTCCAATCAGAACACAGCAGGTTTATTCCACAGCAATACACATGGATCTATTGTAATACAGGACTAACATGACTGTGTATGACTTTAATAATACACAGTAACACACATGGGTCTATTGTAATACAGGACTAACATGACTGTGTATGACTTTAATAATACACAGTAACACACATGGGTCTAATATAAAACTGTGTGACTTTAGCTCAAAATACATGAAGACAGAAGCATAGACAAGAGAGTATAAGCACATAGACCTTATATTTGGTTATATTTAATGTAATACACAAAGTAATTACGAATATACAATATAGTAATATAGTATACGCTTAATTGTTTAAATGAATATTATTAGGAGGCCTAATATTAATAGGTTTGTCCCCCAGATATAAGGTGAACAAGTTCAAATCACATGGTAGTTTTACTGATAACAATACTCATGGGGGATTCCAGAACATTTCATTGCTGAAATCCAATTGGTTTAAACCTCTGATCTGTGCAGAAATTTTTTACTTTTGTCCTGTGAGGAGATGCTTGCTGGTTTATATACAGCCTAAAGATTAATTGACACACCCAGTTCAGAGGGTTTGTGGAGCTTTCTAGGAAAAGTGAGGCAATGAGGCAACGACCTGCAACAGCTGTCTTAGTAAAAAAAAAAAAAACGAACATAAATGACGTTTCTGTGAATAATATTTTTAATCGTAAATTCAGGATTTATGGTGCAAAAGGATAAGTCCACAATGAAAAGTATTTTACCCAGAACGTTTCGGATGTACTCTATAGTGTCCTAATATGGTAAAGGTGTGAGTTGTTCTGATTGGCCCGCGCTCACCAACAGACGCTCACCTCATGACGCTCCGTGAGGAGGTTTTAACGCGCGCCGCACCATCTGATCTCAGCAGCCGGTTCTTCATTCATTTCTGTGGAGCGACACAAAGACTATTGCAGGTGCGTTCAAAGACTACAATTTATCGTGTGGCAATTGTGCCTACTGCCATTACCCAATACGAATACATTTTTAAGCGTTGCTTTCGAGGGAGATGCATTATCATGCTCGGGAGCGACTGTAGCCGAACCTAACCTAATTCATGCAGGGACTTGCTCGTTGCCTTGAGGCTGTGGGGTCAGGGGTTGTCGCTTTTGAAACAATGTGAACATTTTTGCATAGCTTTTTAACGCTAATGTTAACGCGAAGGTTCTAACGACGTGTCCGTCCATCCTCTTCTTCTGCTGCGTAATGCGCGCTTGGATCTCTGTCCCGATGGGTTGTGTGTCTCCACGTGTAGTTTTACTCTACTAACTTTACACTAAAAGAGACAGCAGAGACAGTGCTTCCAAGGCTATTCCAAGATTGTTTAAGATTATTTTTCCATTTCTTGTATTATCAGGGTTGTTTTGTGATCTTATGTTATTCTTATGTTATGTTATATGTGATCTTATGTTATTCCCATTCCCTTTATTCAGACATTTGCTTTGACACCTTTTGCTTGGGTTTTGTAACTTTACATACCATATGGCTTGATTCTTGGAAAAGGCATTCTTTTGAGCCCAGGGCAAAATGCCAGAGTAGGAGTCCGTCACCCTCTGCAGGTGAGGAGGGAGGAGCCTGCCCAAGCACAGGTATTAGACTTACTGTAGACTTAGAATTAGACAGACTTTATTGATCCACAAGGGAAACTACTTGGACATAGTAGCCCACACATCACATTATATCACAATAACACAGTAATTAGGTAAACGATAAAAGTAAAAAAAAAAAGTAGTAATACAAATACCAAGAGATTACTATCAATAAGAGAGAAATTATATAAATGTACATGCGTAGTAGGTAAAAAAACAAATATAATATAAATACAGTATATCACAGTTAAATACAAGAAATCATAAGGAAACAGTGCAAAGATGATTGACAGAAACAAAGGCTTATCTGTTACATAAGGGTGAGTTGTGGTACAGTTGTATGGAGTATGGTATGAGTGCAGTCCTGTACCTCTCACTGTTTGAGTGGAGCTGTAGGGGCCTGTTGGAGAATGAGCTCCTCTGTCCCTCTATATTCTATATATGGAGAGCGCTTTGTCCAGTGTCCTCCTGTCTCTCACTGTGACAAAGGTCTCCAGCTCACAGCCGATCACGTGACCAGCTTTATTAGCTGCATGATGTAAACAGACATTTGTGTGCAAATAATGAATGTCGGTGCATCTGGCGTAAAGGGATGTTCAGCCTCACCTGATGTACTGACGTATGTTATTATGGTAATGTAAAACAAACAACTGAAATAGCCTGAGTTATATTCAGCCAGGTGTGTTCAGTAAACAGTGACCTCACCAAACAGGAAGGATTTCTTGAATGCCTATTGTTAATGTTTTGGGTGCAACAACTTAGGGTCAATGGTTAATTTCGCATGATATGAGATGGTTATAATTGCTTAACTATAGGAATGTATCTTATGTCTCCTTTCTGAGTTTGTGTGCTTTGCTTGCCAGTGCCATATAACTCTTAAAGCACTATGTTTTGCTATTTTCTTTCTTTTATCTTTGTTATAATGTTGTTTCCTCATCACAAACATACCTGGAGTTGTGTTTTGTACCATGTTTAATGCAAATCCTGTATATCTAGTTTGATTTCTTCTCTCAAACAGAAAACACCTTGTGATGTCATGTGGTAATACAGTAAGTGCTCCACTGTGTTTTTAAACACCTTCACTAAAATCATTACTTTCAGCTCTGGAGTTACTAATCTTTAGTGAACAAAAGGTAAAAAGGAGCTGTTAACTTGAAAATGACCACTTCATGGTATCACAAGGTAGATCAAAGCATTTTTAACTTGGAGTTGTCGACAAACTGAAAAAAATGGCAGAATTCCTCCAGGTATTTTTCTGAGGAGTTAACATTCCAACATTGCTTAACGGTCACAAGAATCAATTTTGCGTAATAAAGCACTTTTAAGCCTTGACCCCTGTGTCCAGGAGCATCAGCCATGTCAGTGAAGATCCACATAAACAGCCCTCATGTGCGCTACACAGACACTCACATTGAGGCCGACTATGTCTATCAGAGCACAACTGTTCACCGAGAGGGCGACCACATCACGGTAAGCAGATATATAAGCAGATATATGCACCTATTACTGTTTCAAAGCTACTGTTACAGTGTACACTACATCCCACTGAAGAACATAGCACCCCCAGAGTTTCTCCAACCAAAAAGTGTCTATCTGGCCCTGTTTATCCATCCAGACAAACACTAGTGATTTTTTTAAGCCTCATATCAATTCAATATACTGACATATACTGACTGAAATCTAGAAATAAATTACATATTGCACAGAACAATGTGGTCAGGAAAGGGACAATATTTCTCAGTCTTTCATATCAGAGCTAATACAGTCAAATGACTTAATTTATTCTTTATAGGTGACACCACACAATACCCAGATGACCTTCCGGACGCAGAGCCACGTGCCCAGGCTCGGAGTGATGCTGGTGGGCTGGGGAGGCAACAATGGCACCACAGTCACTGCTGCAGTACTCGCTAACAAACTGCAGCTAACATGGAGAACCAAGACTGGAGTCAAGGTAACAGAGAAACAGGGTAATATCATTAACATGGATTTATTTGCTATTGCAGACATTTTACAATACATAGTGAGGGCCATAAATAATAATACAATAAAACAATAGTAGTGTAGTAAAGTTCACAGGGTTTAGAATGATCTGGCATCATAACAAAAGCGTGCTCAGGTGGGAGCAGGATCACTGGCTGTTCTGAAGATGTTGGCCTTAGTCCTGTCGTGTATCTCCCCCTCACAGGTGTCAGGTGACAGGTGGGGGTTAATCCTCTTGGTACTGAACATAGACATCTCCTGGCAGTGGTAACTTGAAACGGAAATTTGCAAATTTCTCCTTTCTGTGTTGAGACTCCAGTAGGTTTTCTTCATGTTCATTACACCCATATTTACCGGATGCATGGAGGGAGTCACTCTGACTTTGGGCTTTCTTTTTTGGGTCTTTTTTAGTGGGTGGTTCCTGGGGGCCACTGGGGTTGTTATCGTGGCCATCAGGTCTCGTGCCCAGTTTACATAATCACTCTGGTCCTCTGCCAAGTACTGCACTGTTATAAATGGGTGATATAAGGCCTCACCTGGAGTTATCCTCTTCCTGTAATCTAGATCCAAAAGAAATTCACAAAGACTCAGAACGTTCAGCCTGTCTCTGAATTCCTCGCTCTGGATTATTGGTGAGGTGGAGCTTTCTCTAAAGTGAAACCTTTTAGAGGGTCTGGACTGTTGAGTGGCTCCAAATGTGTTTCTTTGTGGATCTCTGTTGGGTTTGAGTTTCTGCACCTCTGCGTTGATGAGCTGTCTGAACTGTTGAAGTGTTGTTGAAAATTGACGTTTGAATTAAGCAGCTCCTGACAGGGACCTGTGAAAACATAAAACAGTAGGTTAACCAGGGTTGGCCTGTGCTTTTCTCTTTGGACCCAAGCACTGGTTAGTGCAGAAGTATGTGCACATTGGAGCGATGTAGAGACAGGAAGGTATATCGTACCATCCAGGGTTACTACACATTGAAGCACTGTGTAAATGTTGCAACAAAACTGCAACAGTTGGTGCAGCAACACTCGAATTTGCCTTGCAATCAAAAAAGTCTCTCTCTCTTTCTCTCTCCACAGTGACTGGACCCTTCAGTGTGCAGACGTAGGACAGTCATTAGGACATAGGACCATCTCTAGGACATGGGACAGACTTTAGGACATTGGACAACTGCATTAAACTAAACACTGGATCAGAGAAACACTTGGAGTAAAGCACTGTTCACAGCTATGGATGCATTTTGAACTGTTCTGTTTTAAAAAGGACTTTGCTCATCAAGTTCCTAATAACATGTCAGATTATGGCAGGCGCATGTACCTCTTATTCTTAATTATCTACTTACTTATTACTGCACTTGCACCAATGCAATAACTAAACAATTAGCCAATCCTAATTAGGCTGCTAAAAACCACCAGAGCCCTCACCCCGTTTTATAAATATAGCCCTGTGCCTGTAATAGACTGTGACTGATTCTAAGTTCATTATGTCATGTTCATTAGACTGTCAGACTGTCTCCACACTTCATATTATGCCCCTATAAGGCTCCTCTCTGCTCCTTATGTAATATAGGAACTTTCCATTGAAAAGCTCCTGCTTCTTGCTTCAAATAGTAATTTAGCCTTAGAGTGCGTTCACATTTATGTTTTTTTAGTCCTCTTTTTAGACCAGTTAGAACAATAGTCTTTGGGGAGCAATATTTATAATGAGTACATTTTCTCTGCAGTGGTGTGGGATGTTTTACAATCTTTCTACAATCAGATTTGAGATGTATATGACTTCTGCTATTACTCTGTTCTGGTATTATAGATACAAACTTCCTGCTGTGTTTCATTCTTTTTTGACAATATAGAGTAGTTTGGGGGGATTTCAGTGGCATGAATAAGTTTCATTAGTATTGTTTGTCTATAATTTCTTCAGCAATATATCATACTTACATTTTTAGTGTGACAGTTTGGTTTGTCCTGTTCTAGTTCTGGTTTAGTCTTGGTCTAGTCCAGATTTAGCTCCAGCTTTAGCCCAATTTTGATGCACTAGTGTTGTCACAATACTGGAATTTCAAAAGTTTTGATACTTGCCACATACACCAATTGATACACCAATTTTGCCTCCATGATCCTAAAAAAAAAAATCCTAGAATGAAATTTTCAACACAAAATTCTACACAAAATTCAACACAGAATTCTTTCATATTATCTCGTTGTCTTATACTAGTTCTGAGATGGAGCAAGACCATATAAAACTAGTCAGATTTGTCTTCTTTGGTGATTTTTGTTTGTATAGTATCTAGTTTCAATACTGCCTTTAGCACTGAAGAAAATCTGGCTATTAATTGTTTTAATTTTGTTTTAATGTTTTTCCAACAGAAGGCAAACTACTACGGCTCCCTGTTGCAGTCCTCTACTGTGTGTCTAGGCTCTGACCCACAAGGTGACGTCAACATACCCTTCCGCGATCTGTTACCCATGGTGCACCCAAATGATATCGTCTTCGATGGTAACTCTTTACTGCATGAAACTTGCCATTCTTTAAAAAAATGCATACTTTTGATTTTTCCTTGCGTTTCTGACCATTTTAGGCTGGGACATTTCCTCCTTGGATCTGGGGAGGGCGATGGAGCGAGCCGAGGTGCTTGACTGGGCCTTACAGGAGCAGCTGCGTCCACACATGAGCCGAATGAAACCGAGAAAGTCCATTTATAATCCAGATTTCATCGCTGCTAACCAGGAGAGTCGAGCTGATAACGTCCTCACGGGAACTATAGCAGAGCAGGTGGGACATATAGATAATAGTGCAGGATATTGTGTTCATTTTGTTACATATATAATACAAGAGATTGCATATGCTCGTGTAGATGGAGCAGATCCGAGCTGATATCAAAGACTTCCGCAGCTCCAGTGGTGTGGACAAAGTGATTGTGTTGTGGACGGCGAACACAGAGCGCTTCTGTGACGTCGCCCCAGGGCTGAATGACACTGCAGACAATCTACTAGCAGCTATTGAGGTAAATTCTCATATTATAAACAGCTCAAATACAGGATATACATACATGTTGTGGGAAATTATTGTGGAAAACAAAAGTACTGATCAATGAATGATAATTGTAGAATG
>JACN01124684.1:0-10258 GCA_000787155.1 Scartelaos histophorus
TTTTTTTTTTACTTTTATGGTCTTCTCTTTTAGTGGACAACAAACCTGAAGCTAGTGTCTGCCTGGTCGATAAAGCGCTTGATAGCCACAGTGAAGCCATTGTACTCTCCTTTGTAAACCTCAGAGGTAGGGGTCACCATGAAGGGCTGAGGAGGGAAATCATACTTGAGCTCCTCTGGTTTGATCATCCGGATCACTTCATTTGGGCAACTGGGCTTGTTCACTGCAATAACAAGAGTATATTAAACAACATTCTACTTCTGCTTTCAGACCCACATTTACTTCCTCCTTTCTGTGATTCTGAGTCACTTAGTGAGCGATAACTAACTGAATCATAGGCACACTTGTGCTTTGCCCGCGACGCAGTACTCACATATGTCCACCAGCTTGGCCACATTGATTTTAACCTCTTCAAACTCCTTCTTCATGGCATCCATCTTGTCCTGCTGCATCTGCACGTAGCTTAGTAGCACTGAGGAACAGAAAATGCTGAATGATCATTTTTTAAATATTTTTAAAAAGTTTAGTTAAAAAGTTGTTTGCAACTATAAACTACTGATACTTTTCAACCGATGTCATCAGCATTCCTTGTGCGGGTTAAACTAACTGGAGGCACTGCTCTGTCTGATGCGTTTATTTATTCTTGAGTTTTCAGATCATGCATTTAAAAATTTGTTTCCTAATGAGTTAAATGTGCCAAAATGTTAATTGTGGAAATGTCACACCACAATGTCACTGAAAAAGACTATGAATAATATAGAAGAGTGTTGTAAAATAATAAACAAAGACCTACTTAGGTGTACATCGCTTTGCACAGATCATTATCTTACAATAGACTAGTAATTCAAGATTGATATGAATATGCTCATTTCCACAAAGCCCTTACTTCTCTTGAGCTCTGCATCATCTTCCCGTGAGTCCATCTCATCCAGCTTCTGCCTGTTGTTTATCTCAAACACTTTATAGAGCATGTCACTGTGCTCCACTTGCAGCGCCCCCGACAAGACTTGGAAGGCATCATTCAGCCGCTCATTCACGGTTGTAAATCCATCCAAATGGCTACCAGCTTTCAGAACGCGCTGGACCCAACTGGCCTCTGTGTACTTTTCTATCAGATCCCGTGCCGATGTCAAGGTGATGATCAGCTCCTGAAGCCCTTTCTCCACCACTTCAGATTTGAGGACAGCTTTTCTCTTCTTCGCAGACTGCACCAGATCCTCCAAAGCTTTCACTCTATGTGCCACACGACGGCAGCGCTTTTTGTTGGCCTTGACATTCTCCACCAGGTCGTATATAGCAGAGGCAATCGATACTATGGGCTCAATGAAGTCCATGGCTCTAAGGATAAGTATAAGAGTGGTTACAATTACATAGTGGAAATTATTGATAAAACAGTAACACATGGAGCTCAGTGTTGGAACAATATTGTATGATCTCTGGCTAAGATCGGATCAGAGACCAGTAGGAATAAGGGGCTGTAGTAGCTCTAGTGCATTCTGTTGGTGTGTTCATAAGCAAGACACATCACCCACCTTGCTTATAATATGAATGTGTGATTGGTGGTGGTGGCAGGGTCTAATTGGTAACCTCGCTTTACAGCCTAAGATTTAAAAAAAATAACTACTGCTGGTGTAAAAAAATAACAACTGTGCATTCTGTTAATGCTGGGTTCATGATTCAATCAACTCTTAATCAACCTTTTTTCAAACGTTGTCCCCATAACCCTAAATGGTCAGCAAATCAAGATTCCTTGTATTAATTCAATTAATCAGGCCTGTCACAATAAATATATTAAATATATAAAAGCTGCATATATTTTGGGGCTTAGTATTTAGAGTGTTGACATTTTCTATGCAATAACAGATTTTTTTTGCCATTTTTATGCAATAAAGTGGTAGAATAAATAACCTCTGTGGATAATTATTGGCTCATCTTGCCATTTATTTTTGCAGCCCATACATTTTAATGATAAACCGTTTATTTTAAAAATGGTTTACTGTGATTATCTTGCTTTGTGCTAGTAGCATAAAGCTTCAATATTATTGTTTATATGTAATATTTCTCTGTAGCAATATATCCTGCCTCAAACTTAGTTGAGACTTGGCGAGCGATAGTGCCCACAGATGGCACTCCAAACAATAAATCAATGGTCAATGCTTTTTTGTTTCTGAAATGTCGATGGCATGAATGATCTGAATAGCAGTGTAACTGAATCCTGTCTTCATGGTGTCAGGTGTGAGAGAGAATTCCAGTCATTAATAATTCAAAATACGTATTTAAATTAACACACCACAGTAATTAAGGTCAGAAAGATGAAATTTAAATTATTTTGTTTGGGCTTTTTTTGCTTGTTTTTTTTTACTTAAATGCAGCCCATTACAAAATATATTTATGGAGACAAAGTTGTTGTAAACTGTTACTTATTAAGTATATACACTGCCTATTTACTGACATTGTGATATTGTAAAGAGCAGGAAATGGGCGGCACAGGGATTCCGGGACATGGCGTTAAAAGTAGGTTAGACACGCCTATCCTCTGTTGTGAGTGTGGCCCGGGTGGTGCTCAGGTGTTGCTCAGGTGTTGTAGCCCTGCTTGCCTCAAATGTATGGACCCGGTGGATTTAATAAAAGGTTGCAAAACTGAACTTTGGATTATTTAAGAGTGCAACAGAAAGTTTAATTCAAAATGTAATATCATATCAACATCATCTCCATCTACTGTTTTGGTGTTTTTTAACCTGTGCTAAAACTGAGTGTATAAATCTTACCTAAGTCTTCGCAAGCGCCTAGTTTTGACGAAGCCTCACCTGCAAAACCAGATTCATGTTTTTAAACTGGCTTTGTACCAACTGTGGGAACTGCAGGATTGAAGTGCAAGTCTTGTGCTGCTTTACTTGTACTTGTCTCAAAAAGTACTATGGGAGGACACGTTGAAGCATGTTCTGCTGTTTGCACGAATGTCAACCAAGATAAGTGTGTACTGCTGAGTGAGTGCTTTAATACGCTTTTAAAGGTAATGGCAGCAACAATGCTTCTTTGTGGCCATTTTGCAGTAACCATTTGTAGGCAGATCTAGGTTAAAAGTAAAATCAAAGGGCTTTTACACAACGCTCTATGTATCTGAGCAAAATTGGTCTTGCAATATTCCAGATTATGTGCTGTCTTGTGTGAGAATGAGGAAGTGTATGGTTAGCATGCTAGTAGCTGTTAGCATTATTGTGACAGCAAAACTCTATTTTGGTCAGTGAAAGTTGTGAAAAGCTCTCAAAAAGTCATCACTGTGAGCTTGAAATGCATGCAAAGTAAGTGAGAAATAACTTAACTTACTTGTAAACTGAGAGGAAATAGTTCTGTATTTCACTTTATAAAAAAATATATTATTAGCTATGGCAATGGTCCTTTCTCATCATTCTGAATCAGCAATCAGTTTATATTGATAATATAATATAGCTCTCTCACCCTAAATCTCCAACTCTATAAGCGTTTACACTGATTTATGATTTGAGTTGTTCCTGTAACATTCTGGTCTGGTTTTAGTTTACACAATACAGCAGCTGTGGGGGGGGAAGGGGCTTAGTGAGATCGACCCTCACTGCAGCAGACACGCCCTCTGCTAAACTGAAACACTATAAATATGATTACAGAGAAAAGACAACACGCTTACCTGCAATCAGAAATCCAGTCTCCACCAGAGCTCAAAATGAAACCATGTGGTAACACCTCCTCTGACAGCAATTTCCTCTTCCTCTCTCTCTTCCTCTCTCTCTCTTTCTCCTTCTCCTTCTCTTCTTTTCCCCCTCTCTCTCTCTCTTTCTCCTTCTCTTGCTCTGTCACTGTTTTATTCATTGCTCCATTGACACCTCAAGGAGACACATGCCACAGTGGGGCCACATATTATCCTCCCTCCATGTCTGCTAACCAATCTATGAATTCAAATCAAGACTGAATCCTGATTTAGACCTGATTTAGTTTTGTTTTTTGGTCCAGGTTGGTCATGTTTTTATCAGCACTGCTTTTCTTTTGGTTTTAGCGCTGATCTAGTCCTCTTCTTTCATTTAGTCTGTGGGTGTAGCCCTGGAGAACACGGCCACTCCCATCAGTGCTGTCGATAGAGAACAGGCAGGTCAACTACATGGGGATTTCCCAGAGGAACTAAGATGGTCATTAGTATGTAAGGTGTGGAAGTTGAACAGGAATGGCTTCGGATGAGAGAAAATATTGTTTACAGCTGCATGTTGAACAAACATTTTAAGTGTAATACTTTAAAAAAAAAAAATAAATAAAAAACCTAGCCAGACCCAACCCTGCTTAACTGTCTAATTTCTCAGGCATTCCCAAGGTACACTATATTACCAAAAGTATTGGCTCACCCATTCAAATGCTCAGAATCAGGTGTCCTAATCACTTGGCCTGGCCACAAGTGTATAAATATAAAAGAATGGTCAAACATTCCTATAAACACTCTCCTCAACCTTGTGGACAGTTTTCCCAGAAGAGTTGCAGCTGTAATAGCTGCAAAAGGTAGATCCACATCATACTTAACTCTATGGGTTAGGAATGGGATGGCACTTCAGTTCATAGTATGAGTAAAGGCAGGTGAGCCAATACTTTTGGTAATATAGTGTATTATGAGCATTAATATATTAGATCCTTAGCAAACTACATTTAATCACATATATTTATTTGTAATTCATCCATTAACAGTAAATGTCACCAAATGCCACTAAACTAAATGATTTATTTATGGATCCTGGTATTTGAAAATGCATGTGACATTGTGACATTATGTAACATAATTAGGAATAACATTATCTGATTAAAAGTCATAAAAATCAATCAAATGAAAATAGTTGCACATGCAATATTTGTAACAGTTTAGCAAATTGTTGGACAATTGTGCTAAAGAATGAACATTAATCACCAGATATACTGTAGTCCAAAATCATCATCATTCAAATCTTATAAACCTGACCCATTTGTGCCACTCAGATACAAAGTAAACATGTTCTTACAGATTACAAGCTGATTTAATCTTAATTAGAATTAAACAAGTTGAATTAAATCAAGTTGATTTTTGTTATAACTGATGTTTTAGTTCTTTTCAAAAAGCAGAATGAGCCTCACACGAGTCTCTCCTTTGGTTTGCCAGTTTCAGTGCTAAAATCCAGTTGTTTTAAATCTGTAAGGACTCTCTCTGATCTGAATCGTCACTACTTAAAAGCTCTTACCTGCAGCAAGTCATGAATCAGTGCTAGTGCAGCCTCTGCAGCTCAGTGAGGGGATTCTGGAGAGTCTGAACTTTCACATGAGGCCTGCCCTGTCATGTGATTGTACTTCTTTTTTTAAACCAACAGGCTTTCTTACTGCACTGCACATCACACATCAGACAAGAATAGTGCAGGGCTGTTCACAAACTCACAACCAAGAACACTTTAATATCAAGCTGCAAGAGAGGCCCATGTAATCCACAGGCCTGAATCCTAATGAAAACCTATGAAATATGATTATTGTTTATCATAATATTTTAAGCAGCAAGAAAAACTGCTTCATGTGTTATTAACCCTCTACATTGTAATTGAAAAAACCTACATTATAATTTGATGACATAAAAGAAGAGTGACCAGTGCCAGCAGCATCATAAACCACAGTGAGTTTGGCTTGTGCCTGTGCATCAATCTGCAGACACACACTCAGAGACAGATAGGCCTCATTTAACCTCTCACTGATTACTTTAAACTCATCTTCATAACTACTGGCATATATGTACCTGCTTAACAACATCCCAGCTGCAATAAGAGACACATTAAGGACATTTAAAACCAATCTCAAACCAATGATATACTTCTATGTAAATGCCAGTGTTTTATATGTATGTGTATGTGTATGTGTATGTGTATGTGTACGTGTACGTGTACGTGTACGTGTATGTGTTCATGATTGTGTCTTCTTGTACTGTTTCTGCCATGTTTGTCCCATTAATTGTTTCTGTTTCCCATTAATTGTTTCTGTTGTGTGATGTTGTCTAGTGCTGCTTTTCTCGCTCTGACCTGCCAGGGACTACAGATGTAAAGTATCCTTCGGGCTAATTCTGGCATATTTACAGGTATATGTTCATGAATATGCATTGTCCCTTATAATAAACTATGCATTGTCCCCTAAATAAATAAACTAAATGTTAACCTACTCCTTGTGTTTTCGGCCAGGAGGTGTTGGGTGTCTGTTAGAATCACACAGAGCTCTTGGATCACATCTTGCAGATTATTGAAATAGACAAAAGCCAACAAGTAAAGTTTAAAGCTCCCATTTGTAATGAGATCGACCCTCCCCTACTGTGTTCTCACATATAAGAGAGCAAACGTGAGCCTGAAAAAAAGGCCAAGTGTGGAGGGAAATGGTTTCACGTCTGCCATCTACTGGTGAAAAAAATTTAATTAAACTTGCAGACTGAAGCTACAGAGAGTCCTGTCTATTCTGTGGGTTCTATTCTCTCCTTGCTCCATTTTGTCATATGTTCCTATTAAGTAATGACCCAAACTGAAATGAATTATCTTCTATAATGGATAAGGATAAATCTAAAAAAAATAACAAAGGTAGTTTTTTGTCACGTGTCAAAGCGTCTCTGTGTGCATTAAATACATTTGATTAATGCTACTAGAATTAAACAGAAAGCAAGCAACAAAAATAATCCAAGAATTAATTGACAGTATATAAAACAATTATTTATAAGAATAATTATTTTAAATGCCTGAAAATCCCCCAAAAGATTAAGAAAGAAGTAAACTGTGAACGCACTCCTGAGAAGCCAGTGTCTTAACCTGCAGAACAAAAGCACTGTGTTTACATATGGCACATTTTGATTCCTCTACAATCACACCACTGAGTCGGTAAGTTCACATACATTTATTCTTAAAAACGAATAGTATTAAGCTTGAAAAAACAAGTCCATTATTATTCAGTTTCAGTAATCAATATTGTTTATGAAGCTGCTGTTAAATGTTAACAAAGCTGTTAACTCAGCTTTGTCTGCAATTCAGACAGAAAAGATGTAGGCCTACAGCATATTTTCTCTCTGTTAAAGTTTGGATACATGGGCATGCCACAAATGATTTCTGTTGAAAACAAAAATTGTGCCTGGTTTGATTTTTCCTTGGTGATCCCACGACACAGTTAAGACACATTTTATAGCCTACATAGTGGAGTAAAATCAAAATTTAAATCATGTATAATGCAAAGTTCTATATAATATTATATCATTCATTTTCATTGTAAGACAGGGACCCTCATCTGAAAAGTTACATATTGCACCTTTAATTGTGCTGCAGATATATCTCCCTTAAACAGGTCTGCTCATAACTACTGTCACCACTCCAGGATTGGTCAGCACTGGACGAGGAGGAGGCATAGTCACGATCATCTGCTGGGGGGCCATGGTGTTGGCGTAAAACATAGGGGGCGCCGTTCTAGTGACTATGGACCCTGAAGGTAACGTCCTGCAAACCCCCTGCATGGTGATGATGGGGGGAGGAGGGCGTACGGTGACCACATGAGGAGGCATTGAGCACGGGACCACACGTATCGCTGGAACTGAGAGGTAGTGATTAGGGTTATAGGACGGTATTTGGGCAGGAGGGTAAGGTGGGTTTGGGGCACCGCTGACTGTGATGGTCGGGACCTTTGGTGGATTTGGGGTGGAAGTTGGAGGCGTAGGGCTATTTTGGGCCACACTTGTAACTGGTGGTGTAATATTCTGATTTGGCATTTGCATATTAAGGCTAGGCTGAGGTGAAGGCCCACACATGTTGGAGAATCCTATTGGAAAGGCTTGTCTGGGTTGAGTCATTTCATTATTTTTCCCAGTTACTGCCTTCAACACTTGGTTCAACACTTCACCATGTTCGATTTGCAAAGCCCCAGAAAGGACTTGGAAAGTGTCATCCAGCCGTTCGTTGATTTTGAGAAACTTGTCTTCGTGAGAGCTGTTGAGGACAAAGCTCTTGACCGCGTTAGTCTCTTGGAATTTTCTCATGATGTCGCGAGCGTTGACCAGAGTGGCGGACAGTTGGTTGAGAGAGTTTCGGACCACCTCGGACATCCGCTGGGGGTCTCTGTCCTTCAGCTTCAGCACCAGCTCCTGCAGGGCCATCACCCGCTTGGCCACACGCTGACACCGCTCCTTGTTGGCCTTCACATTCATGGCCATCTTTACCACCGTCGTGGCCAACGAGACGATCAGGTCAATCGGGACGTCACCCATTTTGATCTGATCTGAAGAGAAGAAAAGGTTTTGTTAATGTAACCCTGATATCTTGTTCTGAATTGTCTAATGAGGCCGTGGGTATAGCGGGTTACAGTTAGATTTCTATGATGAATTTCTTCTTCTGTTCCTGCAGTTTTTCGTGCTAAAATAACCAACACGGCAGCACAGTGAACCGTTCGTGTCTTTCTTTATTCAGCAACTCAAATGCGCCCCACAAATGCGCTCCCCTGAAAACAATAAGAACCAACATCACGGTGGAAAAACTAAACGAAATGTACCCAACATAAATATAATAAATAGCATGAACTGTTAATAAAATAAGTCCAATGCAATATAAAATAATTCCTCCTAATAATACAAAATAATAATGGCCCAAATTAATATATATAAAATAATATATGTAAAATAAATCAAGATTACATTAATATACTGCATGTTCAATCTCTAATCTAAAAGGATTGTTATAACATTGTTTAGGTGTAAAATGTCAAAATAGTCAAGTTTGAGGTGGCAGTGGCTGAGCAGAGTGTTTAACCATCAACCCAAATGTTGATGGTTCAATCTAAGACCACAATAAGAATAAGTGCACACTATTGGGCAAGACACTTCACTCGTCTTGCCTATAACTTAATGCGTGTGGGGGTGATTATAAAAAGGTCAATACCACAGATTTCTACCTCTGGCTGTACGGATTCAACAACAATAGTCTGCCTTTTCCTTTGAGTGATTAAACATTGCATCGGATCCAGTGGTGGAAACAGACTTTTTGTGGAAAGTTTGGCTGCAGCGTCTCAAATATTCCAGAAAAAGTACAACCAGAGGAAGTTTGGAGAGAGACAAATTTCATCTTTACTACTTTACAGCCACTATGCACTTCCAGCAGCGTTTTTATAAGGCAAAAATCATCAAATGTAGAAAACAAAGGGACAAAACAAGCAGAGTAACAAAAGAGTAGATGGGTGGGTTCTAAGACAATGAACACAGTTTGGATGGTTTGCTAATATTACAAAGGCATTTTAGCATCACCCTTAATTTGTTTTTAGAAACTTCATGTAGACCAGACTGAGTTTTGTTTTGTTTTTTTCTTGTTCTGCTCATTCTCTGACATCTTTGTTTGCTAATTTAACAATTTTGTGAAGTCCGTCGAGATAACTGTTGTTATGATTAAATTTAATTGCATTGAATTGAGTTACAGGCCAGATTTGTGGAATGGCAACCTTGTTCACTGTCAGAATGCTTGTTTTTCTAGGTATTTTCTGTTAAAAATCACTTGTAATTTAAGAAATGTAAGGTAGAGTTGTTTAAAGTCACACTGTGGTCCATTCCAGGCAGAGCAATGACATATCCATAGAAACAAGCAGGTGACGGACCCTTGATCAAAACATTTCATAATGCACCTTTAACATACAAAAATCACAAAACCAGTGTAAAAATATTTTGCATAACTTCTTCTAAACAGATCTAAGAAAAATCCGCTTTTAACCATTTCCAGATACATTTTCTAGATTTATCGAAACATCTAAACTTACACAAAACTGAGATCTACAACTGACACAAACATTTTAGAGCATGTTGACCCATTCACACATGTATTAGTTTTGTAATGTAAAATTAAAACATATTGACCCATTCACATGTATTAGTTTTGTAATGTAAAATTAAAACATAATTACCTGTATGCAATCTCTTTAAAAGTAAAACATGTAAATCTCTTTGGACTGAGTGTGTCTTGTTTCACTTCAGGTTGAGATTCATGCGCTTTAGACTAACACTAACATGATAGCACCTCACTAGTCCAACAGGTTTTCACACATACAGTAGAGGAAATAAATATTTGATCCTTTGCTGATTTTGTAGATTTGACAAAGAAATGAACTGTCTATCATTTTAATGGTAGGTTTATTTTATCAAAAAGAAAATCTAGAAAATAACTGTAAAGAAAATATGTTAAACTGAGTTGCGTTTCATTGAGTAAAATAAGTATTTGAACCCTCTAGCCAA
>JACN01064737.1:0-10855 GCA_000787155.1 Scartelaos histophorus
GTTATTGCATTGTCTGGAATGTTTCAGAGTTTGGCATTAAACCTGGTGAGATCTGTGGAGAGGCAACTCTGCTCACAGTCAGAATCCATCTTTTTCAAGATATTTTTGAGCTCTAATAGAATAAAGATCAAGTAAATCTGTTTAATGTCACACTGTGGAATATTTAAGGCAGAGCAATGACATATTCATGAAAACAAGCAGGTGACAGGCCCCCAACTAAACATGTACATAGTCACACACCTTTAAATTCATCTTTCATTAAATTACCAAAATGTTATTGTCACATTTCTTTCTGTTTTGAAACTGTGCGTTTCTCCTCTTGGTTGAAGTAGGAAGGGGATGTGGCCAACAACTTCTTGTTTTATCCACAAAGTTTTTCAAGCAATAACATGGAGTCTGTGGTGCCCTTCCCTGTGCTATAAAGTTTTGTTTAGACAAGGATGAATTTATCTCATTTCTTTTTTCACTCTTCACTATCCCAGAATATACTTTGGTAATCATAGGAAGTCTCCACAGCTTTAAATGACTGGTCCAACTTAAATGTACAACTTTGGCTCCACTTGTGCAAGAATGATGCAATGCCAAGAAGAACAACCTTGGACTTTGTGACCACTGCCAAAACTGAAATATCTGGGGGATGGAGGGAACATCCTTTGATCTTTGCTGGAGATGAGTTAGAGCAGTGCTTCTCAATGTTAAAGGTGATGCTTTCATGACTGTCCTGTATTTGGCTGGATAACCTGAATTTCTCATAAAATAGAAATTTATGTGACTTTTATGGCATGTCCAGAAGTCTGACGTTGATTTCCAAAACTCGAGAAATACTGGCTTTGGCTTTTTGTCGCCGATGTCCAATCTGCCTCAATCCGGTTTGGACCAGAAATCAACTCTGTGGCTGTATATATACAAGCTCGTGTTGACACAGTGTTTTGTTCACTATAATTATATGAGGCGGATGGTTTCAGAGGCACAGAGAGCAGAGGAGGCAAAAGTGTAAAGCATAATAATAACTAAAGTTTTGACAGTGCTCTTATAAAATCATTGTGGCCGATTGAATGCTATAAATTGTACAAAGATATATTCTGTTTACCTGCGGTCAGAGTTTAAAATGTGCAAACGTGTTTTGTCACACATGCTCGTTTTTTCACAGGAGTTCATCCCAGTGAACTGGGCACAGTGAAAGGGCAAGTTTGCAATAGCTGCAATCCATGAGTGTAAATCTCTGATGTACTATCAAGGTTCTGAATTCTGATTATTATTTAAATTCATTAGCTAAAGTGGAACTCAACACTAAAGCCACTTTGTTTTAATAGCATTATCTATTGTTCCTTGTACTTTCCTTAAATTTGGAGCTTTGTAGTCAAATGCGTAATTCTAAGTCTGTGCTCTCTTCAGTGACCTCTGCAATTTCCAGTAGATGGTGACAACACAAAAAATGGCCCTGATTACAGCCAGGTATTTGTATTTACAGATATGGATTGCAATTGTGGATCTATTAGACCAATCACACTGCTCCTTATAAGCCCAGGCCCCGCCCCTCTCCCCCTCACTCTCTTTAGTCCTCCAGGTACTGCCCACTTAATTTAGACCAAATTAAACAAACCTCAAGTTTTGAAGTGAAAGTTTGCTTGTTTAACAGGGAGACTGAAATGTGTGCTGGTTTAAAACACCATCCATTAGACTAGGCCAAGATTAAGTGTGCATTGTTTTTAAGTATCAGCCCATGATATAACGTAACACAAAAACCAATCTGAGTACTATTATTATTATTACTATTATACAACCTGTTATTTAAGTGTTGAGTGCTGATCATTATTTGCATTTTGTTCTACTTACATGTCTGCTTGACCCGTCTGTGTGTGGACAGAGCTGGTAATTCTCAGTCTGGACTTGTTATTCTAAGTCCCTGCACTCTTGCTGTTACTCAACAAGATTTTACCCTCAAAGAGCTGAAGAGCCCTGTCCAATGCTGATGCCTTTGTTGGACTCAAGGGCTACTTTATCATGTAACTATTATAAAATCGGTAAAGTGTTTGTTTGTATCCATGGATATGAGGTTGAAGAGAGTTGGCCTCGAATACACTTGGCTAAAGGCGAGACTCTTCACTGGGTCTTCTTAACTTGATTGTGGGATGCGCTCTCTATAGGCTAACTTTAAAGCATAAAAGCCCTATCTTAAAGGGCATTAAAGTTGCACTACGTAACCTTTGTGGATGGGGGTCTGTCACCTGCTTGTCTCAGTGAAGATGCTTTGCCTAAATATTCCAATGGTATTTAACTTCGGTATTCTTTATGTGACTGGGATCGCCTCACCACAGATCTGACCTTTAACTTTCCCTGATATGGTCACCTGCTCGTCTCTATCAATGTAGATAAGTTTAATGTGATATTTTGTGTTTTATATTTTAGGCAAACCAATAACATTTCCTTGGAGATTAGAAAAGTTACACTGTGCACCTTTAAGTGTCGACTCCTGCAGCATTTACCACTGAATTCTCATTTACTCACCTTTGCACTGGGCGTGAATGTGTAAAGAAAATGTACTTTATAAAGTTTTAAAACCACATTGTGAGCAGCAGCACATATTTTAATGCCGTGTTAATGACGCAGAGATAAACACTGTCAAATTATGTGTGTAAAGCTTTGTACTAATTATGTGCACGGTTGTAGCCATATTTGAACTGCTTACGAACAGATTTAATGATGCACATTTGTCCAAGCTGCTATTAAAACAATAAGTTTGGATTTGGCGAGGAAACGGTTTACTCCCTATGCACACATTTTGTTTTATGAGAAAATAAAAACTGAGATGACAAGCTCTTAAGTACTCCACTGGCAAAGCTTGGAAGAGTCTGAGCTGGAGATGTTGCTGCACTGTTATAAACTCAGAAGAGGAGAGTTAAACATGGAATGTGTCATAATACTAGGACTGAACTAACCATTATTTTACCATCTTGTCAAATAAAGGCTACTATTGATGAAAAATGATCTAAAGAATACATGTTGTGCTTGTGTCTGCTATATAGTTTAAAGCATCCTGCATCATTTAGCTATTATTTGTTTTTTAAATCACAATATACGTCTTTGCTGAGTTCTTTTTTAGAAAACTGCGGTGCCCAATGGGAGCAGTAAATGTCATCTCAAAAAATAGCCCCGCGTCAGTCCTCACTTCCGATGGATATATGCACAACACACCAGGGAGCAGTATTTTAAAAAAGTTGTACTAAGATGACAACATGATGCTGAATCTTACGTGTATCACCCATTAAGAAAAGACAACTGGAGAACAAAGTACGGAGCAGCAGACGTCTGTTTCTTTCATCAGACAGCCAACAGGCCTACTACATTTATCCAGGGAATATCTACTTGTGTTCACATTTTGCACTGTAGTCACCAGTCTGAAGTCTTGTTCATATCAGCAACACTTTTTAATCCTGAGCATTCTCCCTTTGAGCCCCGGCACATTCTTCTTCTTTAGGATCAGCTTCTTTCACTGGCTGAAACCCTGTGTCTGCTCCACGCTGCCCTAAAGATATTTGGCTCTATGAAAGGCAGTGGAGCAGAGAGGTTTGCTTTTACAAAACGCAGGAAGCTGAGTGGAGGCCTGCTCTGGCTTGTGATGGCAGGGGCCAGGTCTGTGAACAGGCCAGAGTGTGTGGGATGTGAGGAATGAGGAAGAACATGAAAGTGCTGCTAGTGACCACTTAGCTTTGGGTGGTGTGTATATGCTTCAATATATGGCCTTTTAAATACCCCCTTGTGCAAGTTTTCAGATGCAAACAGTTATGATCAGCTATGAAAAAACAACACCAAAGTTTTGGCTCTGTCTGAGTTATAAAACCTCTTCTCTCAGGACATGGCATGTTTTAGAATCTGTGTGTAAAACTCACAATAGATTTTTTGTTTCTTAGTTATTTGACAATTATTTATATAATCAGTTTGTTGTGATGAATTTGATCAGTTGTTTCTGTCCTAATCAGATCATCCAAGTGCTTATCACATGACACTGACCCTTCTGCAGATAGAGCTGGGATTGCAACACTATTGCAAAACATAGAATTATTCTCATCAACTGATTTGAACTGAATTAAATGTTTTGGTAAAAATATGTCTGACTTCACTGGCCACATGATGGGATGACTCAAATGGAAGAGGACATCCGTTGTGATAGAGTCAGAGGACTGAGGCAAACGCCTGATTTGTTTGTTTTTCTAAGTTGAAAAGATTCACTTTACCGGAAGGGCTGAAGTTGAGCGAAGTTTCTATTTCTCTATCCTATGTTGCTAATGTTACTTACCTAGTTTCCAAGTTCCTCTAAGCAGATTTTATGTAAAACCGTAAACAAATAGACCGTATCTATCAGTGTAATAAGTGGAAAAACAACATTTGTTTTGCAAACCAAGTCCATGCCTTCTCTAATTATGGAAACACATTTTGGTTTTAAGACCTTGTATTAGACATAATGTTTATTAATTGCAGTGTGTTATAAGTTATAGTGTTATATGTTATTTGTTATTATACTATATTACCTATACTATAGCCAAATACTATATTGAGCGTGCTTGTTCATTGCCTATACAATAGTGTTATTACAGTCTCACATAAAATATTGTTGTGTACTTAAGATATGAGATAAACCCCACAGGTCTGTATTGGATCTAGACATGGTATGGACAGAGATTCATGCTTTTTGCTCTGTGTCTGTCCTATTATTTTAGCAGTACAAAGCTAACTGTTGTTTGCTGTGTGCCCTAAGGCTACAGATTGCATCCGAGGATCAAGAGAAAGAGAGGGCTTTTTGTGCTGTTGCTGAATGGCCATTACGCTCGGAGCCCACATTAAAGAGACCTGCCTAACAGCCTCAGCCTCTCCAGGGGGTGTGAGCGTCGGGACTGTGCACAAGCAGCGCAGCAGAGGAAGATGCAGATAGGAACATGGCAACCACTCTAACAACGGGGATGATATTCTAATTACGGCACAATGACAACAAAACCTGGAGTATTGTTTTGTTTCATTCACACATGTTTGAGTAATCCCTTATTATTAATCTGTCTATATCTCCAAAACTCAAACTCAAACTTCTTATATTACCACATGACATCACAAGGTAGAACAGGGTGTTTGATGTTTGAGAGAAGAACTCAGCCTAAAAATGCAGGGTTTGTGCGTTAAACATGTGTGAATGAAACAAAATACACCTCTTGGTATGTTTCTGATGAGGAAACAACATTATGACATAGATCAGAAAATAGCGTAATATTGGCTCTTTATAATTTACTACAGTTACATCAGTAGTGAAGTGTCTTGCTCAAGGACACAATAGTATACAGAGTAGTACATAGAAGGAGAACTGACCCCCCCAATATCGATACTGATGCTACATTGGCCTTTATTAGGTAGATTATTAGTGCTACCAAAGCTGAAGACCTTTTTTGCAGCAGCCAAAAGTGAAATACTGAACAAAGCTAATGTTGTGGTAATGAAAAAAACATAAATAACTTGTTAACTCAGACTGATTTTACAATTAAAATTAAAAATCTGTTTCATGATGTCTATATTAGATTCGTGCAGTTCAAGTGCTATACTTCTCTAGCGTTGTAGTACTAGTAGCCTTGTTGTGCATGAAAGAATATGTGGACCTGGTTGACTGAAGATTTGGTGATGGGGCAGGTAGATTTATTAAGCATTTTAAACAGACATTTTGCCATAGAAAATCAATATCCTGAAGTTCAGCAAACCTAAAGCGGGGCAGTTCCGGCCGTTGTGAAAAAAACGTCTATTAATTAACTTGGAATTACATAATGCCAAATAGTTACAAAAGAGCGTGCTATCATTTAATTAATAACTGTGTGTGAGCATTTGGAAAAGCACACATCATAAAAGCAATGCCTAATCAATATACAGATGATTGCACAACAGCAGACTGGAATTTACAGCTGCGTTTCAACTGTTTATCTCCTGCCCACAGTGACCATCTGCCTACATACAGTGAGGGGTCTGGCTGCAGGACGTTACGTAATACAGTACAGAAGCAAGACAAGGAAGCACTGAGCTCCAGCAGGGGAGCTATTAATAGGGGCGGCTGGTACAGTTGTCTGGGCTGCACAGGGGGTCCACGGGCTAAACAATTCTAATGGTTTCGGCTATTCTAAATGAGGGAGTTTGGTGAACGAAAAAGTACGGAACATAAAGAAAAGATCAGTTTTCTACGAAGCAAAACACAACATTTCTTATTCTGATCTTTCTGGCTGCACAAGAACATTTCCCACGTAGCACAAAGCGATTTACGCATTGATTTTGACCATTATCACCATCACATTTTTACTGGATTAGACATTAAATAGTGTCTTGCCCAAGGAGACACGATCTTACCCTGTGATTAACGGCAAACCCTCAGTTGCACTTGTCATATTGATGCAATTTTCACACATTTGGCACACTGCAAATAAATAGATTGTGTTTTTTGCTTTGTAGTATAGTCGTTTGAGACATGTTTAGACCAAATATTTATCAGGAGATTTGCAGTCGATGCCAGACGAACAGCCTACTTTTTATCCTTTTAAGTGTGATATATTACTGAAGTAAACGTAGGCGATTAACGATAATATTGAAACTAATCTTTGCCACTCACACAATAAACCGAGAGCAGATTTAAACCACAAAAATGTACAGTATTTTGGACAAAACATGAGCTGTAAAATCAATTAGTTGCATCTGTAGTGAGTCATAGAAGTCATTAATCCAAGCTTAAAGCTACTCAATTCTTGCGGTATAGTGAAAAAATAACAAAAAATCCCTACTAGTGGGAAGAATATGTCACGAAATAAGAATATTGTCACGAAAAATGTTGCTCCAGCTTTCGTATATTGAACGATTATTCAGAAAAGATTAAATATACCTTCACTTTACAAAATGTGTACTATATGTTTCATTGTATTTGACTCCTAACTCTCAAAACTGATACCTAATAGTTGCCTAAAGAAATGTCTGCCTCGTGATTTAAAACATATAGTCTATTTTAGTACATCCAACACTGCATTTGCATCTGTTGCCGTTTAGCGAGATGAAGCAAGAAATAACCGCAAAATAGAGAGCGCGGCATTTGACATCGTGAAGCAGAAAGCAGCTTTGTTTAGTTATTTTACTCGACTTTGTTTTGCAGCTTTGTTCAATCGCCAGAGTCACATCGTGTGCCCCTATCACAGCTGTTTTAGGATTGAGGAAGTTGGCGCTCGGGGACGGTCGGTACATACAGACGGCGCGTAAAGATAGGCTCCAGTGCTCCCTGATGCTTGTGTTTGGGATCGTGCCTGTCACATGATCACACTGAATGGATAAGTTCTATTTAAAGACAGTAGCATAGAGTCCGAGGGGGATATTAGAGATTATTGTCGCAGGGATACACCCGGAGAAAGCGAGATGTGGAAGAAATATCGCTCATTTCAACACAAAATGGAAAGAAACACTGTAGCCAGGCATATTAAATTTAGCATTTAACATTTTTAATTGAGTTTAAGTCCACTTGTAAGTAATGTCATAGCAAAAATGAAAGGCTACTGTACATAAAAAGTACAGCTTACATAAATATTTAAAAGCCCCAATACACAATTTGTCACTAACCATTTTAACACACATAACACATAGGAGTTAAATACAATATATAGAGTATTTTTGAAGGGTTAGGTGTGAATTGGGTATTAAAAAGTATTAAAAAGTGTAAACTATCTATGCAAACCCAAATCAGAAAATGGAAGTTTCTGGTCATACTAACTCGAGCACAACAGATAAAAGCATAAAAGTGACCTTAAAACATTTGTATTGTAAAGCCCACATCCTTGTATGATGCATATATGGAAAATGAAAACCGTCGGGACGTGATGCGGTATCAGGGGAGTTTGTAATTGGAGCAGAGGTAACGCCGATAAATATAGAGGGAAGACCAGAAAGTCTCCCCAACAACAGTAATAAAGCCGCCATAGTGAAAATGGTGATGAGAGCTGGATAATGACCTAACTGATTGAGTTTAAAATGCAATGTCTTGGGAATTGTGCACACTCTATTTGCTCATTTTATTAATAGCGGTTCACTTAAAGGCCGTACGTGTTTGGCCACCTGTTTCATATAGTTTTGAACCCCTAGATGTGTGTTGTTGCTACTTGTTCCCTGGCCGGTGTCTCTTTCTATCACTCCCTCTCTCTCTCTCTCTCCACCCTTTCCCTCTTTCTCTTCCGCCCTGCCTCCACCCTCCCCCTCGTTCGCTCTCTCTCTCCCCCCTCTCTTCTCTGCAGCTTTTGTATGTGCCAGCGCTCGGCTTGTTGACTTTAGCGAGCCTATGTGCTGTACCGTTGCCAGAGAGGAGGGTTCTCGGCCGGGCCAAGGCCAGAACGAGACAAGGGAGGAAAGAAAGTTGGGGGTGTGTGCGAGTGTTGTTTGTGCATGTACTTTAACGCTCCAGTCGATCCGAACCACAGTAAAATGAGTCAGAAATCTGTCACCGACCATATTAATTGAATTTCCTTCGGGATTGATTACATATTTATCTATCTAATCGGCATGTTTAAGTTTGAAAAGCCCCTGATAATACACACAGTTAGTAGTATTCATGAAGAGTTAGGTTAGGTTTGAGTATTAAAAAGCTTGCATTTGTCTTTAAAAACTCTAGTTAAACAATGACAATGTAGATCTCGTTGCAGGCTGGTTTACAATGGCCTCCTGCAGCAGCCATCTGTTCAGTCTGGAGTAAACAGTAACACAGATATCAAAGTTAGCCTGATTGTGAATTTCCCCCAGTCTTGTATTACAGTACATTGACTCCGTGTACTCTTCAACTGTCTGAAATGTGTTTTTACAGTTTATTACTCACAGCACATCCACACGAGACCGCGTACTACTCACACCGCAGATGTGAAAAAGCTGTTATGGAGTATCACTCTCTGCCGGGAAGCTACGGGAAGGAAAAAGCTCAATGTCAGGAAGCCCACGATGTTTAGGGAATCAGAGCGTTTTTATAGTGTTTGGGATGTGTGCGTTTGCCAGAAGGAGCTGTCAGCGAAGCTTATAGCTGATGGTTTAAAGGTCTCCTATTACACAAAACTGACAATTCTGCGCTTTTAGCTGTGTTATAATGATGTTTCTCATTAAAAAACATACCCGGAGTTGTGATTTGTTTCGCTCACACATGATATTATTAGTCTGTCTGCATCCCCAAAGCTTAAAATCCTCTGTTCCACCTTGTGATGTTAAGAAGAAGTCTTCAAATCAGCAGCTGTCCCTTTTACCTTTTGTTTTGCAGAGATTCCAGATTTGAAATAATCCAGAAGAGGTTAAAACACAGTGGAGCACTTCCTGTTTTACCACATGACATCACAAGGTGGAACAAAGTGTTTTTGTTTAAGGAAAAAAAACACGGCCTAAATATGCAGGGTTTCGGTCTTAAATATGTGTGAATGAAACAAAACACAACTCCAGGGGTGTTTTATGAGGAAACAACATTACAACATACACCAGAAAATAGTGTAATATTGGCCCCTTAACAAACTGTCAGCCACGTAAATCTGAACCACGTTACCGGCTTTGTGTAACTCAGTCCTTTGTAAAACAGGCTTGTCAGATGAAACACACACACACACACACACACACACACACACACACACAGGGTGATATCAAAAGTGCTGCAGGTTTGTGCCCAGCTAATGAGTGAAACAGGACACAGCTAATCACATTAGCTCCTCATACACACACTAATGCGAAACTGTGTGTGTGGATAGCTGCTGTGTGTTTAACCACGCTGAGTAATATGGTCTATATGTCGTGTTAGTGTGTTAATGTTTAGTCATATACTTTTTGACGTGAAGTAACCTGATCATTTCTCTCTAGTACTCTAGTAGTAGTAGTAGTAGAAAGCAGTGCTATGTACATGTTGGCATTACTTCTTTATTAAGTACTACTATGTCAGATTTTTAGTTTTCTACAGCATTTATGCACTTTTCAAGATGTCCAAGGCAGCCTATTCTGTGCAAGCAACAGAGTACCTCCTTCATATCTTGCGCTGCATTCTTCAGTTGGCCTTCCTTTCCAACACATTTTTATCAGCGTGGGAGCACCTCTTTCAACTAAAATGTTTTTTAAAACAGCTTAGTTCCTACATGTATGTTTTGGTCATGGTTTGCAGTATAATGTTTGCATGTTTGTGGGCTCCAGAGTGAAATTTTTGACTGGTGTGTGTGTGGAGACTGTGAGTGGATGAGTGCCAGGGCTTAGGGCTTGGCTCAGAGAATGCCTCAAACCAGTTCACTCTGGTTGTGAAGTCTGGAGGCGGGACGAGGACCTCTTAAAGCTGCAGAGCGCACACAAGCTTTATGAATACTGAGTCCCATTGTGTATTGGTTTCACGCTGTGTAAAAGTCCAGGTGTGATTTAATGCCTTGTTATGCTTTTATGCTTTTGGACTTTTTGTGTTAAGTGTGTAAAATTCTACAAGTATTTAAAAGTGCCATTAACAGTACACGTTTTTTTAGAGGATAAACATCGTGCAATTAGAGCTGTGTAAATCATTTGAGTTTGGGTGTTTTTGTGATGCCACCAAATATATATGTGAAATATAATATGGCAAAGCATTTATTCAAGTCTTTTTCAAGTGTTTTTCTATAGGTCCTGGTGGCATCAGTTTCTATTGGGTTCAGGTCATATGATGGGTTTGTTTTTATTTCATTTAAATAGCAATTTCATGATTAGTCTCGCGCCCTCACAGATGTAACCAAATAACGGGTCACTTTTTGTTAACACACACTTTACTTATTGGCAAAAGAAAAATGTAATTCTGTCAGCTGAACAAAAGTTTTTTTTTAGAGCAAAG
>JACN01145046.1:0-15342 GCA_000787155.1 Scartelaos histophorus
GGCGGGGACCCAGCAATAGAAATATCACATAGTGCCCCTTTAAATACAAATTATTCAGAAGTTTATACACAAGTAAATGTAACAGACTTTTCTGTTAGCCCCAATAAATACATAGTTTTCATTTTTTAGAAAACTTTCATTTTATTGCTACAACCCCCATTTTGCAATACCAGTGCTATTTAATTTCAGGTAAGGACGCCATTGCAGAGAGAAATCTTCTCTGCTGAAAAATCTGACATCAAAATTTAGGATGAAAAAAGATATTATTGTCGGCCGCTCTGTGCCTCTTAGAAGAAAGATTTCCGCTATTGGTTCTATTTTGCATTGCTCCCGTCTCATAATGGATGATGAGTGCAATTACTAAAAACATAGCGTGCTAATCAAACAAACTCAGGACAAATAACACAATTTCATTTCCTAAGTGGACATGACAAGTGCTCTACTTAAAGGATCTCAAGAACCATTAGCCTCAATTATTTATATAAAAACATCGAAAACACCTTGATCTTTAAATAGAACGTTCCATTTAATTGCCTGGAAAACATTGTTCAGGGTAAAGTGGTTAGAATGTAGGTGGTGCTAAAATTAGTACTAGTAGACTGGAATTTACTGTATTTTGTTTGCATGCAGAGTAGCTCATCTCATTGTGTTAACATAATTATTTTTACCATAAAAGCTGAATATTTCATTTAGTTTTGCAATTTCCCTCAGATATACCTGACTCATACAGACAGTGAAGGCCAAACCTGCACAATTAGACTTCCCTCTCTTTTCACAGCAGCTAGAATCAGACAAATGCGTTTTTAAATGCTGTAAAAAGGTGATCATTTCCATCTCAGCCTCGTTACCGTTAACATTCATCTCAGAGCGTGGTTAAATCTCCTCACAAGCTCCAGGCGAGGATAGGAAAATGTATCAATTTGTAATGTAGCATGGTGTTGAATGTAATGTGCCAGGCAGCTAACCTCTTTTCTAAGATTAATGACTCGAGACAGGTCCGGAGCGACGAGGGAAACAATCCTGATTGTGTCAGAAGAGATATTACATTGACACATCCCGCCTCTGACAGCTAATGCGTCCTGCTTTAGAAGTGACTCATGCACAACTATGAATTTCATCACATGGAAATGAAGTTCACAGAAACACAGCCAGCATCTGTAATACCGTCACAGCGCAGGAGTGAGGATCTATTTGTTTAGGTTTCAGTATATGTTCTTTTTTTATGGGGGGAATGAACATGCAATAAAATCAGATGTCAGTATTTAAGTGATACAGTTGAAATATGAAAGAAAAGTTCAGGAAGTATTCGGACTTTAACCATGTTATCGCAATTTATTTTTTATTTTTTGAAGGATAATCACAAGCACTGCTGGGTTTCATTTGTGAAAGTGGAAAGAAAAGGTAGACAGGAACTATATAGGAATTTAATGACAGGTTTGAACCAGGAGTATTGCCTTAGAATAATGCATTAGTTTTATATAGAACTTTCCCAGGCACTCAAAGTCACTTTATAATTCCGCGTATTATTAATTCACTCCATACTCAGCTGGTATTGTAGTCACAGCTGCCCTGGGGTAAGTGAGGTTCCTCCAACCTCCAATCAATCACTCGCACATATTCCTAACTCCCATCCAAGAATTAACCATGCCCAGCCCTGCTTAGCTTCTGAGACGAGATTAGGTTTTGACAAAGAGGTTTGGCCACAAAGACGCGAAACAAATTTCACCCTTAAACCAAATCAGAACTTAATCTCAAAAAATCTCTCAAGTACGACTACAGTGTGAGGTAACCCTGGTGCTTTGAAAGTGTGTGCAAAAATTTGGAAGCATTAGTCGTTTATAAAGAGGTGAAACTGCATGGAAATAGCAGTTGTTTTACTATACCTGAATAGAGCATAGAATGATCCAAAAAACACTAAGTCAAGACGTATTAGAACTTTTGTTAAACTGTTAATAGGGGATGTATTTTAAAATTTTAAGTGTAAAATTGTTAACTGCATACATAAGAGGTGGTTCTCATGGGGAGACACATAACTTATAAGGATAGTGTGCATTAATGTAGCAAAATGAGGAGATAATTAGCACTGCCTAGAATACTGACAATTAGCCCATGTCTGAGGTATCCACTAATTAAACGTCTGTTATTGTGGAGCTTTTTATATGCAATTCATATTCTCAAGCTATATATTTTAGCCATCATTGTTTCCATATATAAGTTAGTTATTACATCTGCAGAACCTTTGTATTGATTTGAATAGTTAAATATTTTAATGGTTCTACACTCTTGACGGGAGCTGTGCCTTTACAAGATAAGAGCAGTAACCTTTTCAAACAATACAAGTTCAGCTCTTGAGGTAGACCATTATTATTATTATTTCTTTTTGAGTGTTATTGCAAGTGCTTTAACTGAAATCTTGCACAGTATATGGTTTAAAATACTGTATAATCATGAAGTTACAGGTCAGATCTGTGGAGAGGTGAATGCATATTTTCACGGTGTATTTTAGCTATGAAAGCAGCTGTAATGGAAGTAAAGATAGATTTCGACACCTTCCTAAAGTAATCGCATACGTCTTTTTTTCAGGTTTTTCAGGAAACACAAAAAAACTCCCCCCAAAATTGAAATTATGGCATTTTTTTGGAAAACTTAGGCAAAAAGTGACGATTATTTTAGGAAGGTGACGATATGTTAAATGGCATACTGTGGATTTTTTCATGTCATAAAAGTTCTATAATACAGATATAAATTGTAAAAAATCAGAACTAGATCTGATCTGAAACATGAGCAATTCCGTTACAGTTTAAATCTCTTAATGTTTAAATATCCCTTAAAATTGTGATATTGCATTTCACATTTACACAAAACTACTATAGCAAAATCCTATTGTTACGTCTCATACCAGAGCACAGAGCCCAGTGAGCCTTGTTTAAAGATGTTCCCTGGAAATGTGCTCTGACTGTGTTGCTGGCCGCAGCGTGCCCTGTTGCCCACACTATTTGTTCTAGTGGCTGCCTTAAGTTCTGTCCCGCTCTGGTTCACATGGAGCGGCCAGCCCTCCCAGAGCACCCCGCCACTGCTCCCTCCACACTGTACCAGCGGATTCCAGATGGCTTCCACAATGTAGGGCTCAGAGGATGAACGCTGAAAAGAAGATTGATTTCCTTTGTGCTGTATGACAAGCCATGCACTGGAGCGCGCCTCGGCAGACACACAAAAGGGAGCTCAAAAACATATTTCTTCTCTTTTTTTAATCAATCTGCCGTGCTTCGCCACTGGCACTGGCCGCAGGGGACAACATGTTTATATTCATGAATTTCCTGTCTTTTTACTACTTTACACCACCTTCAAAGCTTATCCAATAGACTTTGTTCCATCTCTTTCCTTTCTTCGGATTAGTTTAAAGTTGTTTTGCACCACAACAACTGTATTACTTTAGATACTCACTTGTCAATATTGATTATTTAATAGTTTTTTTTTTTTCAGGAACTTATTTAACAATACTTTTCTACAGTTTTTCTCATGAATCTGTGCTTCCTTCCTATTCATATGCATTTGTACAGATATAGATCTATATATTTTTTATGTAGTGTAGTTTTGATGTGTTTTATTTTGCATAGAGAAAGTGAACAGGATTGTGCATCATGTTCAACCACTTTAATGAATGCATGCTTATCCAACATTAACAAAGACACAAGACTGATATGATGATTCCTTTGTTTTTTAGACATTACTGAGGGACGGCAGAAAAGAGAGCACGGTGAGCACATTGTACTTATCCCCAACAAACATCGAGACCGGGCAGCAGATCATCTGTAAGGCCTCCAACAAGGCAGTGCCCAACGGCAAGGAGACCAGTGTCACCATCGACATCCAGCGTAAGACACTTTCTATGTTCTTATACTACTTTTTAGTATTTTGTGTGTAGGTCTGTTTCATTCACATGCTTTGTAAGTGATAACAGCTTACAGAAGTATGATTTTGAGGACGTTGCTCCTGAGACCTCTAATTATATGGGTGAATTTAGAGCCATGTTTCATATTAGGAATAGGAAATAGACAAAATAGCAAAATAAAAACAACAGGATCATGCAGAGTGATTTAATATAAACATTTCAAGATTAAAATGATGAGACTAACAGCAGCAGTTGCAGAGAGAGGAGTGATCATTTTTCAGGTCGATGGAGCTGGAAGCACGCCCATGCTCTTTCTCTATTCAGACCCACAGCGACTCGGCTCCATATATGTATTCAGTAGATGACTGAAACAGGCAAAACCAAAAAAGTATCAATTGTATAGATCTTCTAAGTTCTAAGAGATTATTATTTGCAACAAATTGACGGCTTTTTTCTTCATCTTTGAAAGTGCAGCCCAAGAAATTGTCTGACAACACAGAAAGTAAACATTTAAGGTCTGATGGGAATTTATAATTGGAGCTATTTTGCCTCCTCGTTCTCCAGGTAGAGATATTGTATTGACATTTTTCTGTTGGGTTTTGCACTGGAGCAGAGAATCTTCAATAAGTGAGACTGCCTTTCTGGTCCAGCTGTCCATCTAAAGTGGCATCCAGTCGCTATGTTTTATTCCCAGGCTTGTGCCATCAATCTCTTCTGTGGGGCATGTTCAATTCCCCCTCTAAAATAGGCAAAGTTAGCCCAGCGTGTAAAACATATTCAAGCTCAATTGTGGAGGAATCTTTTTTTGATCACAGAGCGTTCACTGTGAGAGAAAGGCTTTGCACAAAAGGGCTTTGCATCACTCGCAGCCCCTTCAACATCATTAACTATGACTAATAAAGCAGAAAATGCTATTTAGAGAGCCATTATGAGTGACGACTACATTCTTTTCATTATGTTCACCACAAGAGGCAGCGCTCTGCTTTGGAGAGTGGGCACGGCACTGCTGGGCTCAAACAGACACAGGAGTTGCAATGTGATTAACAGTTGTTAGTGTTTGCAACCTTTGCATTTTGTCCTCATCATCTGTCTTCACCCGCTGTCAGCGAGCCAGTCGGCCCACATGTAAACTCATTAGTCGCTCTCTATATTGATGAGTGTGTTCTTCTCAAACACTTTGGGTGAAACATAGGGCACACATTCACTCATTTTAACTACTTTTTCTTTTTACTTCATTTACCAAGTTTCAAATTGTGATTTTAAAGTGTGAAACATTTTCAGATCGGATTTCAATGTTTTGCTTACATTTTATGAGTCCATCCTGGTGGTTACATTGCATCAAAGGTTTAGTAAAAACAAACCCATTACAGAATAATTCTTTAAACTGTTTTTGCCACCAGGAAAATGCTAGCAATTAAAATATTTCATTATTAGATACAGACAGGACACATCTGTCTTGCTTTGACCTTACAACTGCTTTTACAATGTATCTGTGCGGGGATGAAACAGAATTTACTGTATTACATGAAAAAAGCGAGTGCAGCCCATTTAAGTATTTTTGTAAAGAGCTTTAGAAACGTCTGATCATCATATCAGCGTCTGGCTCCTGGACACATGATTTAACCCTGAAAAATGAGAGCAGCATATTTCTAATTAGCATCCCCAAAAATGTGCCTTTTACACAATTAAAGCTGCCGGAGTCATTTGTCACAGTGTGAGATCTCACCGGGCGACAGCACTGACTAATTGTCAAGATTTAAACTGTCTCCCACAAGGCTGATTCGCTCATGGCCCCTCCCCTCACATGAAAGCCTCGATCCCCTCAGCGGGACAGGGAGGTAAGTCTGGCAGAGCCTCCAGAGCCGGGGCTGACAACCACAGCCAAATTAGACATCACACGAATATAACAGGCAGAAATACAACTTTGACTCATCCATGTCATCTTTTAATTTTCAAATGTTCTGTCATCTGATTCTACGGAGAGGTTCGCTTTTTTCATGTTAGAACTTTGGTTATTGCTGGAGATAGACATCTGCGCCAATTTAAGAAAACATTATGAATACTGACAGGTTAAGTCACAAAAACACACGTAGTTGCATTGCAGATTTTAGTGGGCGACACAGATAACTAGAGAAGAGGAACTAGAAATGTGATCAAATCTAAGAAATGTTTAACCAACTTTTATCCAAAAATATGAGGGGTTTTCCCAGTCTTTTAGGGGCAAAAAAATAAAATTCGGACTTTAAAGTATGGGTCAGAAAGACTATATAGACTATAAAAACTCTATATCATAAGGAAAATGTTTTAAATAAATTTGTCTGATTGTGGAAAATATACAGTGGAAGGTTGGCAATAACAAACTTTGGTGAATTATTCAAACCAACTTTTCTGCAGAGACTTCTAAATAGCACGAACTTAGAACTTAAGTCTTTTTGACATATTCAGCACAAATATTTGCAATAAGAGGACTGCATATGGAAAGTATTCTAGATTAGACTAAGCCAAATCACGAGTGAGGTTCACTGATTGCTACATTTTGTACTTTTAAAGCAGCGATCATTAGTTATTACCTCTGAAATCATATAGTGTGAATAGGTCTGCATTTTCTAACCATTATATATATATATGTTGGAAGTTATCATTATGCTTCTACAGGGCTGCCAATGATTGTATGTAGCTATATTTTTTCTTAGCATTTGGCGTTTGAACAGAAATTTCAATAAAATGACAATGGAGGACAATTACCTAGTTCTCTTTTCTGTGTAAAAAATACATTTAAAGTAATTTATTTTCTCTTCTCTGGCTAGAATGACCCTATTAACAAGATAATATTAATGGGAACAAAACTAATTAAAATCGTCTGTGTGTTTCGCCTCTCATTATTTAGTATTCGATTCACCTAACAACCCACACGAGAGTAATCCCTATGCAAACAGCCGATGTACGCGGCAGAGTCAAATTAGAACTCAAATCCAATGCATTTTATGACACTATTTTTCTTTTTATCATTCCTTCAGTGGCCACAATTTACATCAAGCTCAGCGCTTTTCATTCCATATAGTGTTATCTGACCCAGGGTTAGACAAATTAGCATCTAAATACAATATGTTGAGGCAATGTAGGCAGAATAAGAGGGCTTTAACAGCTACGGGGGTGATTGTGGGAGCGGACAGACTGCTGACTTCAGTTGTCCAAACCAGTCCATTAGAGCACTTTAATTATTTGATAGCAGAAGAGAAGCAGCATCCTGGTGTCCTCTTCTCCCTCTTATATTGCCCCATAACTTACAGTGTTATGCTCTAGACTTCTAATCTGAGTTTGTTAGCAGACAACTACAGACATAAAATACAGATCATCTGGTCACATAAATGATTTCTGTTTCTCTTACTGCTTTCTACCATGTTTAAAGTTGTTCTATCACCAAAATATGCCTGAAGAGGTTGGAGATGTCACTCATGCATGTTTGAGGATTTTAGTTTATCTCTCCCGGGCTCTGTTCAAAACCTCCTTATAGTTAGCTGTAAGATTCAGTCCCCAAGCCTATGGGATCCATGCCCCCACATGACAAATCTCCATAGATATACAAAAGCACAATGCAAAAGTACGCAACAGCTAAAGAGGAGAGCGGTGGAGAGCAAAGGCTGACACAGAGCATGTTAATACATAGTTTTTGGAGAATATAGCATTATAGCAACATATGTGTTAATACCTCATAGGAGTGAAATACTCTTAAAGTTACAGACATGATTCAGAGAACATTCTGCTGTGTATCTTCTCATTTTCATTTCTACAGAGGATTTACATATGAAATATATTAATATTCCAGCCCATGTGCATTGCTCCACAAACATGATTTCAGCAGTAAAAGGGGGAAGTGAATGCACCAGGGACAGGGCTCTCGTGTGTTAGCATAGCAAACAAGCCGAGCATGTGGGGGGAAAATGAATGCCATTTGTTGAGACTAATTAATAAAGAAGATGCAGATGTGCAATTGGGATGGATTTGTTTTTGGGAGATGCTTCACCAACAGGCTCTTCTCACTTAATCAAGCACGTAATAGCAAATTCATTTGAGAGACAGGATTTTTTAATTTTGTTGAATTATTTAGTATTTTTGGAAGAATGTATCATCATAGAATTGTAATGTATTTGATACCTACAGTTTGAGTTATATGCACATTTAGCGCAAATCAAGATATTCATTTAGTCTGAGCAAATAGCTAAACATCTGCGTTCATTTAACTAGAGAGTTTTCTCCTCGGATGGTTGAATACTGCATGATCAACACGTCAGTCAGTCTTCACTCCCCTCCAGTAACACACTCATCCAACCGTAAGACAGTGAGCCCATGCTGCCAGGGCTAAGCACTCGCCCAGCCCCTCCTGTGCAGCCTCCATTCTGGGCCTACTGGAGAACAGCTGCCCACCTTGACCTGAAGAAATGGTAAAATGAGCTTTAGCAAACCATTTGTACTGGCTCTAAGGAAAGAAGCTGAAGGACTATTTCAAAACTACCATCTGGTCTCCACTTTGAACCAATCAAAAACTGTCAAATAACTGTATCTCCAATTCATCATGTGGTTTTATACCCGAGTTTTGCTACAGTATATCTTTATTTCTGCCTCTTAGGGCTGCGTAATATTTAGAAATCTAAGTTTGTGCAATATCAAATCAAAAAGAAATAATTTTATGTATCTCGTAACCAAAATATCTTATCATTTAAACATAAAACTCTGCAAACACTGTGGAATGCATGAGATTCTTGTGCAGCAGTTCATATTTCACTCATTTCTCCTGGATGAATCTGAAACTAGAACCACAATTCTACTTTTTCTACATAAATCACAAGTCTAATTGCAATCTCAGCATTAGAATCTTTTTGCTAAAATCGTGCAGCCCTAATGTCTTGCGTATTTATATTTAACGCCTCAACTAATGCATTTAATTACGCCGATGACCGCTTTATAAACTTGATTTTTGTCAGCATGTAAGGATCAGAGTTTACAAGAATGACATAGCCCTAATTCCCACTGTGGACATTAGCGGTGAAACTTTTGACAAGCTCCACTCCCATGACTGTCTTCCGCTGGTGATTTTTACAGGGAGGTGGAACTATCCGGCAAATTGCTTCCTCTAATATAAAACAGGCTGTAAAGTCATCATAACTCTCGCAAGCTTGCAGAGCGGGGCAGAGGCGCATTTTAGTGGGAGGGTCAGTTAGCGTGCCTCAATCAATTTTAAAAGCGCATTAATTACAAGGAGGTTGACAGTAATGAGCATTTTTGTCTTTTAAAGTCTCCGCGAGGTGGGACTTTGAGATTGCTTGTCGTGATTGAAAATACAGTATAGGTTTTTTTCCCTTTTTTTTTTGTCTAAAAGCAGCGTGAATTAGTCCCTACATTATGGCTTCTATTAGCAGTCACGCCACCTCCGCACCTCTCTCTCACTTTTTATGTCTGTTGCTCGGCTCCCCGGCTTCTCGCGCTATTTTATTACCACCTCCACCGCTGCCACATCTGTCATTTTGCCCCAAAGGTTTTCTCAGCCCACCATTTTGTCTGTGCAATTAACTACCAGTGATACTAAAAACACCTAGTGGAAAGGTAGCCCTGCTGCTTGAGGCACAGAGAGGTTTCCCGTTTTATTATGACACACGCCCACATGGCCTTTCATATCCACGCTGAAGAATCTATGTGGTAAACACAAAGCAGGGGCAGGCTTCACGATACCTGTGCAACACTTTATTTAGCTTCTAAGGTCTAATCAGATTTGAATCAGGGTCAAAGTTTGAAGATTAGTATATATTTTTACCACTAAAAAAGAGTAAAGTAATAAAAAGTACTATAAACCTATGCATGTAAAGGGTATATGCCATGTTAGAGCACCTTTTCACAAATACATTAGCATCATTATATTCAAGATTTTTATAAAAAATATTGTCAAGTATGTGTATTTAAAAATGTACTTCCTGGTTGGACACGGGCAGCAGATGAGACACGTAAAAATATCCCCGTAACTGTTAAATAGCAACCGTAATGTTAACAAAGGGCCAACACTCCCCTCCATTACACAATAGATTTAATCAGCCAAATAAAAATAGATGCCAAACATCTTTATTTGTCAAATCAATGTTTAATCAGTCAGAAAACTAACAATAAATTGCTCTTTTATACTTTTTTTCTCCCTTTTTTACACAAACTGCCACTTAACTGATGTAAAATGATGGTAGATTTTTGACCACAGAGACTTTCCCACCAAACAAAATCACGATTAGAAATACAGAAAAATCTGTCATATGCAGTTTAAAACAAATAAATATCCTCATATGTCAAAATTACAAAGTCCAGTGTTATAACAATAAATCATGGCTGTTCTGTTCTAATGTAAAGCCTCAGTTAATTAGTGGGGACAATAATGTAATAGTATATTCACTTAATAAATGTCGCATTGCATATCTTAACTAGTTCCAACTGTAACGTCAAAGATAGTTGTAAAATAAGGTGCTTTTTTGTTGCTTGATTAATGACATGAGTGTGTCGGGGTTGTTAGCAGCTCAGAGACACCAGATCATCCCTTGTTGTTGTTTTCTTGCAAGCCCAGTCAGGGATAACAGGTACAGGTTGAACAGAGCAGCCCTGAGTGGATGGATGGTGTGTGGTACAGGGGGGTCCTGGGGGAGATACTGATGTGTGTGTGTGTGTGTGTGTGTGTGTGTGTGTGTGTGTGTGTGTGTGTGGTCATGTGTGTGTGTGTGGAAGGATATGCCACCTGGACCACCCTCCCTCTCTGGGGCTCCGTGGCAGCTGAGCCAGCCCTGAGCATCTGCACTGCAACACGATAAAAAGCACTTTCCCCACTCCTCATGCCCACACACCACAGTCAGGCTATTTACAACTATAAACAAGCTCAGGGTGCTCTAGAACCGAATCACACTCAGAATTAACTCCAAAAAACAACCCCAAATTCCACCAAATACAATGAACATGGACTAACCAATACCGTAACATTCAATACTATTACAATACCTCTATTACAGTTATTATTGGTGGATTATTTCGTCTTTATCTGTATGTTTATTTTAATATCTTGCCTTTAACTGGCCCAGTTCCAGGACGTACGATGCTTGAGGCTCCCCACTGCACTGACAAGACTTTAGTTGCCTGAACTTCTCCCAAAGTGAGTCTAAAAACTATATAAAGGCGCAACTTTTCTGATGATCTGCCTGGAGATTGTACTTCTTGGAATGTACCATTGTATAGCATTAACGTTATATATTTAATTGAATTTGAAAGTGTATTTTAGGAGTCGAATAGCAAAAACAGATCGATTTTGAATTTTTTTTTCTTTTTTTCTTTTTGTTTATAGCAATGACAATAATTTATAATGGATTTTATCAATAAGGGATGGAATTATATATATATATTTTTTAAACTATAAGCTTCTGATGACTTTTTTTCAAATGGCACGTATCTGTTTAGGCAAATTAACTCTTTAATTTATTCCTCAAGAATCCAATATATGCATTTTTACTGTGATTCAGGCCCCGTCTCCACCAATCTGACCTGTAACTTGGCCTTATGGAGTTACTAGCATTTTAAATATAGTTCAGTATACTGTGGAACATTCCGATCATCTCCATGGAGACAAACAGACGGCGACCCCTCCCTCAGAAAAAGTACATACTGGGCCATTAAGTGACTTTGGTATAAAACACACAGACGCTTAAATGTTTGACAGTGTATGAAAAAGCCATCATTTTTCCCCAACTATCTGCATTTGTAAATTTGAACACGACTCAGAAAGTTAACGCACCTTTCAAACAGATGGCGTCAAACGTGTGGGTGAGCAGAGAAATCAAACACGAACACAACAACTAAAGTGACTGGGATGTCTTGACCAATATTTTTGCAGTGTGTCTCATAGAAAATGCTAAACCCTTTGTAAACATTTTGACTACACCTGCTCGAAAATTGTCTTGTTTTTCCCTCTTTCAAGTCCTGCAACATCCTAAGCATATTTAGAAACCTGAAAGTGCTTAACCCACCGCAAATTCAGAGTCTGCCATGTAAATAGCTTTTGTCTCACACGGGACGGGATTAATATGGAAATGAACATGTATCTTCAAAAAGAATCCCACCTTTGTCTATTAGGATAAATTAAGTTGTTTATTCAATTTGCATAATACACATGCCTCTTATTCTGAGATCCGACTTAATTGTACCACGGAGGTTCTGCATTGTTTTAATAGCAGATTCCGCGATGCACTTCCTGCAAATTACTATTTACAGACACTAATTATTCAGTCAGGTTTAGCTTTGATTCTCATCTTCTAATAGCACGAATTAATCGACTAAGATCAAAATAGCACGCGTCGTACTACACCTGCGAGAATGGGACAAAGTACTATAAACAGTTGTGATATTGCAATAGACCCCCAGGGGCTTGATGAATTAAAGATTAAAAAAAGGATTTGCTTATTATTCGTGTAATTACATTTAGTTTAGTGGAAAAACTGTGCGGTAACTGTGAGATGTCAGAAGTTTTCACTGCGCCTGCTTGTACGTGGAAGCACCTGGGTTTTTAATATTTGCTTACACCACAGCGAACATATTATATTAACATAAGGTGTCAAACGAAATAACGTAAAGCGCAAAGTCAATGCGTTATCACAGTTATTTACTTCATAGAGATGACGTGTTGTGCGTTTGCTTTGGCATTCAGCCGCATAAACAACCCAGTAGTAAAAGTCTGTGTGTCGGGGGTATTGGGGAAAAAGCTGAGGAGGCTGCCACAACCATAACTCTATCCTTTCTTTTTCAGATCTTCCTCTTGTCAACCTCTCAGTGGAGCCACAGCCTGTGTTGGAAGGAAACTTGGTGAGATTTCATTGCTCAGCCAAGGCCAACCCCCCAGTGACACAATACAGGTAAGAACAAAATGCACTCAAATATTTTTTTTTGTAAAGAAAATCACTAAAATTCCATACTGTACAATACATTCTTTTACTTTGGAGAAATGTTCATCACTTTGGAGAGAACATGGTCAGGATGCATTGTAGTTCATGTACTATTTTCTCAGTGTGAGCTCATTAAAGCTTACAAAGGTTTAATTGCATTTTTACACGTGTTTAACATGTAGAACATTCAGGCAGAAGGCTTCAAAACTAAATAACAAAAGCACTGTCTAAATCAGTATTATTTAGTGTGATGTGAAAAGAACTACTACAAGATAAAAATCACCACTAGATAATTTCAAAGTACAGTTACCTCAAGTGTCGGTTGAAGTGTTTTTATGTGGGACTTTTATGGAAACGACAAGTGAAAAATTAAATGGTGTGAAATCAATAAGAAATGGGATTGGGTGGCTCCGATTCCTTCAGCACTGGGAAATGAAATGGATGTAGTAGAGACTTGCTGATGGCCAAACAGAGATGTAGCCTTTTCTGATGGATTCTGCCCTTTTGAAAGAGGAGAAAGAGGAGGAGGGCGCGCGCTGATATTGTGGAAAACAAGGTTTGTATTTGATTGTGTGGGCGCTCGGCGCAGACAGGACGTCTGTGGCGGAGGGGATTTCACCTCTATTGTTATGAGACTGGATCAATGCTACAATCAGACTCCCTCCCTGGGGTTTCAAGGAGCTAAGACGCAATGGCACTTCGAGATGACTTTTTCGGTTACTTTGACAGAGTGCAGAATGAAATAAGGTTGTCCAAATGGGAGCTAAGAGAGGGTAGAACTGCCACTTTACCTGCGGCGTAATATATTTGTTCCTTTCATCCGCTTCTATTGCAGGATTTCAGATGACCTCAAAGCTTTCTATAAGCCAATAATATTTAATAGAGACGGGAACAGCTAAAATGGATATAGTTTAAACGCAGACCTCTGTCATATGCACATCTGTAACATAGCGAGTTCTAGGTTCTGGTCATTAATGGAAATGATGAGGTTCAAAGTCTATGAATGCACCTTTTGGATATCTCATAAGGAAATACAGTGTAGTCGGTAGGAAAAACCCATGAGTATGACATTATCTAGCAGGGAACTGGCGATTTTTTAGTCTAGGTACATCCTATCGCCAGTTCCCTGCTAGTCGACTATAGGTTTAAATATTCTGCCGACAGCCTAATAACTTTTGATATTCCAAGGTTACCCTCGCTACCCATTATTACGCTTTATAGGCCATGTTAAGATTTATCTGCAATTTATACAAGAGCCCCAGTGCTCCCATGGACCATTGGAGTTCAGAGCTTTGGAGAGAGGTTTTCCACTAGGGAAGAAGCCCTGGTACTCAACCCCTCCTCCTCCAGAGAGCAATATCACAGCGGAGAGCAGGAAGCTGGTCAGGCGCTGTGTGCGGCCATTATTCAGTGCTAATACTCAGTGTCTACCCCAGATCAGATATGGCACAAGGACAGAGTAAGTCTTAGACAGATGGACTCTTTTTCTATCCCCAAGAGAGTCATCTATTCCCAGCATGCTCTGCTCCACTCTGAGCCACCCAATTCAATGGACACTCCAGATACAGACGCCAGGGCACTAGTAAAAAAGGCCTGTATTGCTCCAGGCTTCGGATTGGTCTCTCAACTTCAATACGATCTTAAAAATGTGCCAGTTGGAAAGAAAGATATATATTTTTGGAGATACAGGGATAGCTAGTTCAAAGTATAGAATAAAGTTGTGCAGAGACTTTTGAAGAGCACATAAAAGAGGTGCTAAAAGTGAATGAAGAGCAGTAATGGCCATTTGTTTGCACTGTGAATCAAAAAACACCACAAGAACAGATAAGTGGGGCGCTTTGTGATGGCGGAGAACTGGAAAACAGGCAAACATCACTCGGCCTGCCTCTGATCGGGAGACAGAGGGATTTTACTGATCCAAACTAGACACTACTAGAGAGAAAGAGAGAAAGAGACAAACAGAGAAGGAGTTTGGGGAAAAAGATAAACAAAGCCAATCAGGTCCCTCGTCTACACATGGAGCCACCCGGCGACAACAGAACCAGCTCCTTATGGCATTGCCACAAATAACCCAATCCTCCTGCACCGTTCTTGCTATTGTTTGATCCAGTTGTTTGTTTTGGTCTCAGGCTCAAACTGTTGGGGGAGATGTCCTTTGAAATGCGTCTGTAGGTAATGATGCTGTGTGGACCTGCTGTTGTTTTGGCTATTTATTTAGCTCTGTGAAATATCTTCTATATACATGGACATATATAGGACCTCATAGTAACATTGTTAAATACTGCAGTTTATGTTTTTCTTTTTTACTGATAAAACTACCACCAAAAGCTGCGTTCAGTTATCCTTCCGACATAGACTTGGATCTCGGATATGACGTCACGTCTGAGCTTAAAATGTATTATTATATTTTACGCGTCCGACATGGAGAATCTTTGAGTCAGGGTCAAGGGTAATTTTTCCTTGTTGTCACTTTTTTTTATTATTTATTTATTTATT
>KN506725.1:1772-14974 GCA_000787155.1 Scartelaos histophorus
TGTGTGTGTGTGGGTGTGTGTGTGTGGGTGTGTGTGTGTGTGTGTGTGTGTGTGTGTGTGTGTGTGTGTGTGGGTGTGGGTGTGGGTGTGGGTGTGGGTGTGTCTGTCTGTGTGTGTGACAGGAGGAGCTTCAGAAGAGGATAGTGGAGGAGCAGCAGAATAACAACCTCTCTGCAGAGATCCTGAATGGGAACACAGAGGGGCTGAGTGAACTGGTGGGCAATGATCAGGCACTCAAGGAACCCGGTACATCTTTTTTTATGTAGTATTGGTGCAAAACAAACTTTTCTCTTTAATCAGTTGCAATTAGATACAACTATTCTAAGAATAATAATTGATATATTTGGGCATACTAAATGTACACTATGCAATGCTTCTGGAGGAAGCACCCCCTGCATTTAGTCAATTGCACGTGTTTTATTGCTCAAAATACCTTGACATACAGGCATTAACCTCCACTGGCTTGTCTTCATGGAGATTGACGAATTTTATGCAATATTTATCCAACATTCCTGGCCAATCAGTAACATCTGAAGACTAGAAAGTGGCGTACACTCCTTCTGAAAGGTCACATAGTGCACCATTTCTGTAGTTTATTTTTGTGTGTGTTTATTGTATTATACTACCTTAATTGATTTATTTGCTGTCAGGGTATTGTATTGATACTTTGCAGCTGATGTCATAAGCATTCCCCAGGAGTGTGATGCTAGCTAGAAGCACTGCTCTGTCAGAGGCTTTGTTAGACTTTAATCTGAGCCTTATTTTAACACAATCTGGCCTGGAAAGAGCCAATTTAGTTGGAACTACAACATGCGAGCTGAGTTGTGCTGTTAAACAAGTGTCTCTCATTCCAGTGACAAGCTAGTTAGCATTAGCCAACAGTTAGTCTAGTTTTTCAGTTAGTCCCTCTAATCTTTTTGTTGAAAATCACCTAAACAGGACCATGCTCGTATTGTTCACAGGCTCCTAAAATGTGGAGCTTAAAATCTTTTTTGAGAGTGTTTGCTAATGTTCATTGTGTCTCCATGGTAACTGGGGAACATTCTATCAATACACATAAATGTAAAACACCCGCAGAGTGACGTCTCTGCAAACTATCAATAAAATCACCGTACATTTGTTTTCTTGACTGAATAAAATGCCCTTTCTATACATGGATATTACAAGTATTTACTTTGTTTTCCAGAAGCTGCCCCAGACCTGTGAGAAATCCACTTAGAGCACTTCTGAGTTTTATCAACACTACTTATCCCCTCAATATGATTTGACTCTTGTTGATTGTAGTTTAAAAACAATGGTGTGTACATTTGATCTCATGTTTTAGCACATCCTTGGTTCAGTTCATTCCCGAATGTAATCTCTGCTGCTCATTTGTCAATCCTCTTTTTAATAATAATTTTCCTGACTTGCCTTTGTTCCGTCCTGGGTTCTGGGATCACTTTTTCTTTTTGGTTGTATGTTCCATGTTTTCCACCTTGCCTTACTGCTGTACAGACCACCTCTGCATCTAATTATAGAGATGACTGTAGAATAGGCGCTTCACATGTTTTTATATCTCAGATTTGATCTCCTTTAAGCCTTTGTTCATACACTGTTCTGTTAGGTTATGTTAGTTTCCATGTTATTAAACTCTAATGAATTTTAAATAAATTGTCAAATCTTTAAAATCTGGGTGTTGTTATTGCTTCATAACAATAAATAACTAATATAGTCCACGATTAAAAGGGACTCTATGCAACCTGTGTTTTTGACAGTACTCAAAAATCATAACTGTACCTGCCTATGGGTCGGGTTACCAGTGCCTTAACCTTTAGATAGAAGACACTTAGTTTTTTTATTCACAGTATATGTACAGCATATAATTTTGGAGAGTCCATTTAGATTTAAATCAACTGTATTTCAGCATTGAACCTGACTACCTAAATGAGAGCCTCATGTAATGCTGATCTGCTTTCTTATCTAATTCGTTTCAAAATAATTGCACATTTTCTGATACACTTTTTAAAATTTGTTAAGGTATATCTTTTTTTGTAAATAGTAATAAGTAATACATTTGTGTTGTGTGTGTTTTGTTTGTTTGTTAATGTGTATTTAATGGCTGTCAATCTGTGGTTATGGCCCCTACTGGCTACTTATTATTGGGTACACATAGATACATTAGCGTCTTACCCAAGGTTTGTATACACTAAAATCAAACTTGTGGGCTAATGTTCTATCTGTACTACACTGCTGTGTGAGTATAGTCCAATTCAGAGACGACACATGACATATCAACCACTTTATTCTAATATGTTTAATAAGTAAGATATTTTCCAATAGATGTACACACAATTATTTAAACTCAAATTGTTGTGCATGTTTAAAATGTCCCAAGTTTTACAAATTACACCACAATAGTCATAAGATTGTTTAGAAAGCAAAAATAAATCATTGTATCCCTGAATTGTTGCATGAACATAACCACACAGAAGGGAAAATGCATGATGCCAATAAGTAGAACAAGGTTTGGTTTAGATAAATAGGTGCATGCTGTAATCTCATGTACTCCTGAGAGTTGTGAAGATTATTATTGACTGTCATCCATTACCATGGCATGCAGGGGCTTGGACAGTCACGAATATAGGACTCAATTTTGCCCTCGGAAACTTGCATCAGTGCTGTGTAGGTGGTAAGCTGGAAAAACAAAACAGACTCCCAAAATATATTTTAACACAGTTAATTGTATCATACTAGAAAGACCAAAAACTGACCTTGTTTAGAACAGGCTTTGTTGAGAGCACATTGTACAGGGTTTCTATTGAAATGTTCTGCAAAAGAAATCAAAGAAGTATTTGAAGTTTTTAAACAGTGTCAATAAAGAAAATAAATAAATAAATATTCAGCTTTCAGAGTACCACCGGAGCTATACCAAGACGACACAAGGGTTAAACTATGGATAAACTGCGTTGATCACACGCTATATAAGCAAAAACTAAACTAAAAGAAGATTGTGGCATTACTCTAAAAGAAAAAGAAGAGTTTGGGAAATTCAGATTTTGTAAACATGACCTAGGTGTGCCCTCAGATACGAGGGGAACATGTTCAAATTAAATATTTTCACAGTTGTAATGCAGATGCTTTCTTAAATAATCTTAAATATATGAGTCACATTTATTTAAGTTATAATTTGTGGTGTTTGGGTTCTCAAAATGATTATCTAGTCAGGAACAGAACGTGTCTCATTTGGGTTGCCAATTTCAAATGCTGAAACCCAGTTATTTTAAACTTTAAAAAGACCATCTGATCTGAATCCTCACTATTCAGCACCTGCACCCAGTTTTTTTTATCAGTTGTAGTGCAGGCTCTGAATGAACTGTGGCTACATACAGTTCCTAAGCAAACATGAGAAATCAAAATACCACTGTTGTAAAATATTGCAAACATATTTAATTATTCCATTGCCTATACAAACTGTCCTTACGTCCTGTGTTGTCACGTTCATACACCTCATACCAGGAGTTCTTCGGTCATCAAAAAAAAAGGGGTCCTCCCAGTGGTCGTAGTTTGTTTGCAGGACGTACCAGCGGCCCAGTTTAACGTTTAATCTACCAAGAAAACAACAACAAAAAACAAAAACAAACAAACACACACACACACACACACATTGTAAAAAATATCTGGAAAATCTTACTATTTAAATATTTAGATAAATGTAGGTGAAGTAAAAAGCTGACTGTAAGTAAGTATTTTCTGTTCTGACAAATGATTGCACAAGACAAGCACATGATAAGCTGCAGCATTGTGACCAGAACAGAGGAAACCACAAAGGTCAAAATCAAATATATTATCTCTATATTTCAGTTTTGTACAATAACTATTATGACGGTGGTATTATAGAGTATGAAAGGTGCGCCATGTCACTTTTTCTCCATTTATTCAGTTACTGGTGTTTTTAGTAAAAAAAAAGCCCCGTATGGATAAAAAAGTGGTGGGACATTAGGACACACATCATAATGTAGAATCATTGGTCAGATTTATTCCACAACCCCACCCACAGTAAGAATAACATCTCCATGGAAACAATCAGGTGATGGACTCTAACAGAAAAGTTATACATTGCACCTTGAAATGAAAATACATTTGGGCTGATACTCACTCGAGCGGGTCCAGGCTGAGGTCTCTGGAGCGGGTGATGACGCACCCCTGTCCACTCTGGCTCCCCCCCAGGGTGAAGTACACAGGAGCTATAAGCTTGGTCTGAGACAGCAGAGATCGGGCATTCTCATAGCTGCAACAGACAGACATGGTGGCTCAGGAAATGTTTCCCTATGTTTTATGCAATGTTAAAGCATCAGGAAGTAGAATGCACAGTTTTAAAAATGTAATCTTACATAGAGTTCCTTTAAACAGAAATACCTGGTTGCATTTTCCAGAACAGATCTGGTGAGGAAGCTCATCCACATCCTGTCTCTCTCACCCAGAATCCACTCTAGGATGCCTGCAAAATATTTAAATATAATACCTTTTAAAACAATATGAAAACATGTCTTTCCATATTGTTCATCAAATAAGATCATTGAGGTCACTTCCTCAACCTCCCCCGGTGGGACCCCAAGTTGTTTCCAGGCCACCTGGGAGACATAGTCCCTCCAGTGTGTCCCGGGTCTTCCCTGGGGACTCCACCCGGTCTGACATGCCCAGAACACCTCCCCAGGAGGTGTCAGGAGGTGTCAAGAAAAGATGCCCAAGCCACCACAGATGGAGCAGCAACTCTACTCTGAGCTCCTCCCATGTGACTGAGCTCCTGATCCTATCTCTAACTCCGGGCTCAAACGGCTCCTGGTCCAGCTGCAGCTCACTGTGGGACCAGTCTAACTGCAGTCTGACCCCCACATGAAGACCAGAGCTCTGCTAAGCAGTTGGCAGTCACCGCCTTTAAAGCATCCACAGAGATCACATGTTCACGCAATAACTATTTATTTATTATTTTATTAATTCTTATTGGTATCTACCATGTTGTCATTTGCAGAACATATCAAGGGTAAACATGCCGTTAAATCCGCAAAACCACTTGGGTTCAGATACAGGACATCACAACATTCGAGAGTCCCTACAGTTTTATATTGAGCCGAAGGACAGGTCAGGATTCTAGGATTCTGGTTTATGGCAAATATCTCTGACTAGGTCACTAAACATAATTTATTTATTTTTTCAATAGCTTCAGATAGATAAGGTTTATAACCTATTTTTAAATTCCTGCATATAATACTTGTGTTATGAAAACTTGCCTTTCTATATGGTTCATCTGTTATGTTGTCTGCCCAAACCTTTAACAGTACTCACTATCTCCACTTTCCCCGACGCTGCGTGAATTCACACTCAGGCTGAACAAGTGCTGAAAAAAAGAAATAACAACATTCAAAACTTTTATGCCTCACTGACCTGGAAAAATCTGCCATTCTGTCCGTCCGCCATTTCTGCCATTTACAGAAATGTCTTAATTTGATGGTGTCACTTGATAAGTTCAAGAAAATTGTAAAAAAGTGTAGTGACCAAGACTCTGTATGTTTTTCTTGACAGATGCAAATGTAAATGTGAATGTAAATGTGTGTATAATGTGATACTTTGTGATTTTCTGTTTTGTATTGATTGTGTTGGCTGCTACCTTGGCCAGGTCTCTCTTGAAAAAGAGATTCTGAATCTCACAGGGAACTCCTGGTTAAATAAAGGTAAAATTTAAATTTAAATACCTTGGAGTTATCCTAGATCCACTATTGTCCTTCAGAAGTCAGTTCAGTAATCAGAATTTTCATCACATCCAGAATAACTTAAACGTCAATGCTTAATAAACGTATGTCTACTCCATAATTATCTGTCACATAAACTATTGTTTAACTAATTGGTCTCTTGCCTGCCCCACAACACTCATAACCGTTGAAGGACCTACACTCCCTCACACCACCAGTGTTAAAGGAATACACCAAATGTAAAGACAATTCAGAAAGGACCACGTGAGCCTCCACTAGGCGTGACATGGTCATATCCCACAGACAGACCACCTTTGGTCAGAATGTATTATCCAAGGTGGGAATCTGTGAAATAGTCTTCCTTAACACTTGGGGAATGTCCTATGTATGTACAAATCTTTTAAAGCTCAAGTTATTGTCAAACCAAGCATGCACTCTTTTATTGTTGCATTATGATTTTTTATTGATTTTCTATGAAGACATATTTGCAAGTATGGGCAAAATATGATGGAGGTCGGTAGAAAATGTAAATGTCTTGAATGTGTAGCTGCAAAATAATGGGGAATGCGCACTGACTGGATTGTGCAGTATTTTGGACTGTGCAATGATAGGAAGTGTGCAATAACTGGAATCTGCAAAATTGTATTTGTTTGGCCATTTATAACCCCAGTGCTTTGGGACAATGGGTGGAAATTAGCCCCTTATGTTTACATGCATGTTGATCGTGGTGTTCTGTCCCAATCAAATAAATAAATAATAAATAAATACATACATAAATAAATGAATAAATAAGATTTGATTGTGGTAATCTTGCAGCCCTAACCTTAACAACAACATTTCATAATCCTCCATTACTCACCGGCTTGATGCCCGTCAACATTCCCACGTATCCTGCATAGCTGGTGGATTTGAACACGGTTTTGTTGTTCCTCCTGAAGTCAAGGTTAACCACTAGGGCCTTGAGCTTCTCAGTCATGATCCAGGACTTTTTATTCAAGTCCCATCTGACAGGAGACATGATAAGTATCTGTGAAGGCTTATGTTGTATTTGATAAGCGCAGAGAAACGTCAGAGAAACTTCTGACGGGATGTTCTTACCCCATAAATAATCCAAAATCCAGATTTCTACCATGGACGAGGTTCCCTGGAGGAGACAGACAGAATTTAAGATGTCACCTAAAAAACTGGTTAAAGCTATTTAGAAATTCTAACGCATATTGCAATATATTGTGCAGCAAACATCAAAACATATTAGTTTACTCTCTAAAGGGCCTATTAAACTAATTTATTATTTTAACATTTCCAAATCAGAAGCCTACATATAGTTATGTTTTGGCTGTCTTCATACAGTAGTTGTTCATACAGTAGCTCTTGTAGATTTTCCTGAAACCCACTTTAAGATTTAATTTTATTTTTATTACTTGCATAATTAAATTCTGCTTTTTGGGCGGTTTTGCCTTTTTTCACTGGCCTCTTTGTTCTTTGCTGTGTAGCCCATCAGTCCAGACAGCATAGTGTGTATTCCAGAGTCTCCAGAGTTTGGAAATAAGACTGACATTCCTGCAAAACTACGGAGGAGGACTTGCAAAGGCTGGAGTGAAAGTGAAACAGAGGAGAAGGAAATATTGGGAAATAAGATGAACTGTGTGCACTTGTTGGGACCCAGAGGGAGGACGCTGTCAATAGAGGAACAGAGGAGATAATACTCCCTACAACTGTACAACAACTTAACCACTGCACCAGACTATAGAGGAACAGAGGAGCTCATTTTCCAACAGGCTCCAACAGCTTTGCTCAAACAGTGAGAGATGCAGGACTACATTCATACCACACTCTATATAACTGTACAACAACTCACTCTATTTATTTAGAATTTATTACCATTTTTACTCTTTGTCATTATATTGTACTGTGATATATGAGCTACTGTGTCCAGATAATTTTCTTTGTGGATCAATTATTGTATGAAGACAGCTTTCATACAGACTTCTTCATACATAGTAATCCAGAAAGAGCTGCTCTGGACTCTCTGTGTATGAATTTGTATTTGAACATTATGCATTAGTATTACCTCTACTTGAAAAAAACGTTACCCACCTTCAGAATCTTCTGCTACCACCGAAGTGCACAAACTCAACATGTCATAGATGATGTTGTACATAGTTATCTGCCCTGAAACAGACAAGTAAAAAAAATAAATAAAATGTGTCTTTAAAACAAAGAAGCGAGCTGACATTACCAACTGAAATGCCCGAGTCTGAAGCGATTCCTTTGATCTCATCCCTGAACGGGTTGGGCAGTGTATCCAGCAACATAGGCTGGCAAAAAAATGGAAAAAAATGAAAAGTTCAGTGTTGTACATATTCTGTTTTCTTTTAAAGCAAAAAAAAAAAAAAAAAAAGACTCACTATAGTTATATCCACCAAGTCCATCAGTTTTCCACTGGGCACAAAGACCTTCAACAGGTCTCTAAATACTTGAAGCATGTCGTCAATCTTAATTAATAAAGAATAAAAAATAAATCAATAAAATAAACAAGGCAGTAAGATTGCAGTAAGATTATTTGTGAAATATTAAAATAGAGCCTGAAATGGTCTCACATCCTTTTTCTTGTCTTTGATGACAGATGTCCATCTCTTGTGGGGAGGTAGGTCTAAGTCGATAGTGTACCAGCTGGCAGTGCCTCTAAAACTGGCATAGAGCAGAACCAATAAAACATTATCACTGCATTAGGACTGAATTCATTCATCCATTTTCTTCTGCTTATCTAGTGGCTTTACTCCGAGCTGAGCTCGTGTCTGAGCTCCTCGCTCTGTCTCTTATTCAGACTGCAGCTCCAAAATCATGCCAAATGCCTCTAGTTGATTTCGCTTTCGAAGGCACGGTGAATTCACAGAATTTTTCACAGAAAGTTACAATTTTTCAACCTTGGTGTCTGAAGTGCTTGGCATCAGTGTTTAACTGTGTGGTGTGAATGCTCAAGACACATTAGTCCACGTCTAGATGCACAGACTTTGCATGTAGGGATAGGACGATAAACAATAATATAGTTTATTGTGATAAAAAGGGTACACAATAATCATTCATGGGACATTTTATATAATCGTGATAATTGCCCAACAAACAAAATCGCCAGAAAAAAGATACCTCTCCATGATGTTCTCTTCTACATCACAGTACAGTTCTATAACAGTTGTTTAAATATGGAAACTATTCATAATATTTAAATGATCATTATTCATATCATAAGATTTTTAAACTGTCAGCAGCTTTCATAATTATTGTGATAGAATCATTAATCTCGATTATTTTGGCCATATCGTCCCACGTCTATTTGCATGTAAAGCCAACGCCCCCAGGCTTATTCGCTGTGAACACAGCATTAGAGAGCACGCACCTCACTTCTACTGCTTGTATCCGTGACCTTGTCATTTACTTAATAGATCAAGCGCAAAAGTTACCATACTGTTAAATATTTGCTAAATAGGTTGGGTTTACATACGTACATCACAACATTCCCTTTATAGGCCAAATTGGGATTTCGGCTAAAGCAATATCTTGGAACTGATATCCAGCAATATTTTCAATATCGGTGCATCCCTAAAACTGTCACAAAGTTTTTCCTATTTTATTTATTTATTTTATTTATTTTTTGCAATAGCTTGAGAAGACTGTGCCCTTTTTTCCACATGATTACTCTAAAAATCCTCCTATGGGCAGGTGTTCTTGCTCAGTGCATCTGGTTCATCCACTGTAATTGCTATGTGAATATTAAATAAAAATACATACATTACATAAAGTTCTATAACCTATTAACAGGCATTTTCTATAAAACCAGCACATAAAGCTGTCGAGAAGCATAATCAAATGTAATGAAGGGTTGTATTAAGACTACATAGAGTATTTAAAATTAGTTCCATAGACTTATCTGGTCTTATTTGATAGTCAGTATATTTTCTATGAACTTTCTAAACTAACTGGCACAAAAAATGACATATAAAACTCAAACTGAATGGAACTTATTACATATTATTTTAGTTTTCCTACTTCTTGCTATGAAAGGTCATTAGAAACAGGCATTACAGAAAACAGTGACTCTAGGTTTTATCAATCATGGTTAAAAATAAAACTTACGTGGGTCCTTTTGGTGGATACATGTCTGTCTGGCAATGTCCTGTGTGCTGCAATTAAAAATCATACATAACATATACACAATCATTCATAATAGGATCACGATGTTTTCTCAATTTGTCTTGAGCTGATGCACGATGTACTCACTGAATCGTCACTTTTCGTAGGTATAGACTGTGTTATAACAGAAATAAAAGCAGTTATAACTAATAAACCTAAGCAAGCCATTTTGCTCTAGAAACAGAGCAAACTTTCGTCCTTAGAGCTCTGTTCTCTCTCTGCTTACCTTGTATCAGTTCACTCAGTTTTAGTTCAGAGGTGTGGAGATAGCGAGCCAATGGATGTAAAGCATTTTCTACATGATCTATTACTATGAAACAACACATTTAAGTATTTGAATGAATAAATATCAAGAAAGGCCCTTTTTGTGTGTGTTTTTTTTCCAAGGTAAATATGTTGTTTCAATGTGAATTAAATTAAAATTTGTTTTTTTATTGTCAGCCTCATTTTAGTAAAACTGACCAAAATATCAATATCTTATCTAATATATGGTTGATGGTTATTTACTGCTCCTTTTACAAAATAAGTTATCATATTAATATCCTACATATCCTATATAATAAAGTGGGCAAGAAATTAGACCTATAAGTTACAGACTACATGATGAGGTGACTCATTGAGAAAATTATAGTAAAACAATATTGTGGTTTGGGCAGATCTTGAGTAAGCTCCTCTTGGCACTGATCTGATCAAAATGATCCCAGACAGAAGAATAGGATGTCTTCCTTTCCTCTGTGCTTCTGTGCTGATGAATAGAGACACACTGACAGATATGAGCCCCACTTGCTCTAAATGAGCTACTTCAGAGATATGGGGGGCAGGTAACTGTCAATTAAGATGTGCGTTGCAAATTCTCATCATTCTGATCAGATCAGTCCCAAGAGGATACTTCTGTAGAGGAGGCAATTCATTTTTAAACCACCAGATGGCACTACAGAACACACCAACACAGTGTCAACACAGTGTCAACATCATGTCAACACACACACACACACACACACACACACACACACATAGTGCTTCACATGGTCCCCTTTAATATCGTCCCAGTCCTGGATGGACAGGGAGTACGCCCCTGGAGCGCGCACACACACACACACACACACACACACACACACACACACACACACACACACACACACACTATAATACTGCAACAGTAGAGGCACTAATGATTAGATGCATGTGCCGGGGTTTAGGCTGTTTCAGCACTGCACCTGGCAACCCAAATGGGAGACTCATGTGATGCTGCTTTCTGATTGGACCATTGGACCAACTAAAACACCAACTTGTGGATCTCATGCCCAATGTTTTTTGTAACTTTGAGTAAATCAGCATGTTATTGTTATCAGATTGCTTTTGTTATCAAAAGCAGTATTTAATTTGAACATGTTAACCTCCTATCTGGGACACAGATCGGTCAAGGTTATGAAATTTTAAAATAAAAAAAGATCCATTAACATTACTCCACAAAAGTTAATTTTTAAATAAAATGCACATTTTCTCATACAAGGTGGATTACATTTTTTAATTAATCTATTAGCTATTAAAGTATATCATTTTAGTAAATAGTTACAAGTAACACATTTGAGTTGTATACATTTGAACAAGAATTAGAGACTGCACAAAACATATCAACCAGTTTAGTCTAATATGTACCCGTTTCATTTAATAAGAAAAACATATTTCAAATATATGTACACAAAATTATTTAAACCCAAACTATCGTGCATGTTGAGAAAGTCCAAAGCTTATAAAATCTCAGCTTTTATTAACCACTATAAAAACAACAAGTTGTCACATTTGAGGCGAGTCAGTGTGATCCTATGACATGCAGTTGGCATTCACAAAATGCTGTCTCAGTAAGAGCTATATCCTTTTATATAGGTTCTATAGGACTCACAATTTCTGCTACATCTTAATTAGAAAACATTATAAAACTCATATACATTTTACATATAGTTTTACAAATTACAATAGTCATAAGATGGTTTATAAAGCAAAAATAAATCGTATCTCTGAATTGTTAGAAACACAGAATATTCAAAATTCCAAAGACTAGAACAAAGTTGGGTTTAGATCATTTACTGTAAAAATAGGTGCGTGCAGTAATCTCATGTACTCCTGTGAGAGTTGTAAAGATTATTATTGACTGCAGTTCCATTACCATGGCATGCAGGGGTTTGGACAGTCACGAATATAAGACTCAAGGCTGCCGCTGGAGACTTGCATTAATGTTGTGTAGGTGGTAAGCTGAAAAAACAAAACAAACAAAAACACACAAAATATCTTTAAATATGTGTTACTTTGTTTCTGTCACATGAAAAAAGACAAAAAACTGACCTTGTTTAGTACAGGCTTTGTTGAGAGCACATCGTATAGTGTTTTTATTGAAATATTCTGCAAAAGAAACCAAAGAAGTGTTTCAAGTTTTCAAACACAGTATCACTTAAGACATATATTTGGTTTTCCGAATACCACCATATTCCATGAAAGTCACTTAACAAGTCCAGGCTTAACCTAAAATCCTGAGCTGAAACTAGCTCCATCTCCAGCTTAATCCTCAAGTTGTTTTGTGACAGAAATAAGCTTGTATCTGACCAAAGCTAAACTTAGGCCTGAAGTTTAAGTTGCACTTTGAGCGTGCTCCTGGTAACTCTGAGTCCAGATCAATGAAGCAACAACTTCACAGAAAAGAAAAATCCTCCTTTCCAGTGCATGGTAGTACTTGTGGAGCTTAAGTTCCACTGTCTGTAAAAATAAAGCTCTAACCGAGCTCTTCACATGTAGCCTAACAAGAAACGATAAAATCCACGCCAAGGTGTTTGCAATTCGACAAGAAGCGAGAGACGAGGGAATGAACAAAGAGAGACAGACGTGATGAAGGAGCAAACGGACAGAACCCACCGTCATCCTCAGAGTTCAAACCAGTGCATGTCTGGGCATAAAACCTGCACTGCAATATCATTTTAATGAAATAATGGCTATAGGCTTTTATACTTTTATATGTTGCCTTTTTGATGAGCACAGCGTCCATAGACACATGTGCGCGAGAGCACATGGACTGTAAAAGTTGTAGTGCAGGCTCTGAGTAAATTCTGGCAACATACAGTTCCTAGACAAACATGAGAACTCAAAATACCACAGTTGTAAAATATTGCGAACATATTTAATTATTTCATTGCCTATACAAACTGTCCTTACGTTCTGTGTCGTCATGTTCATACACTTCATAGCAGGAGTTCTTCGGTCATCTAGAAAAAAGGGGTCCTCCCAGTGGTCGTA
>KN506727.1:0-12144 GCA_000787155.1 Scartelaos histophorus
ATAATAATAATAATAATAAAATCAAATTGAATAAAACATTAAAATGTATTCAATAATAATCAACAATTTAATTAACTATTTTGTAACCAGAAGCAACAAATGTTATACAAACCAGTTAAAGTTGCAATATGTCACTTCTCGTAGAGGGTCTGCCATCTCCTTGTCTCCATGGAGATGTTATTGCTTTGCTTGGAATGTTCCACAGTATGGCATTAATTGTCCCACATGTCACTGAATAAATGCATGATAGATAAGTTTAATAATATACTCCGAACACACCAGAAAAGTTACATTTATAAATCCTTTAAAAATGCTTTGCACAAGTCTTTTTCAATGGGAGTTATATTGCTAATCCTGTAGCAGAGAATCCTCATTTCAAGTCATTAAAATGGATGAATTAGCTCAGCAGGTTCTATTAGCGTATTCAACAAATGTGTCTGAAAGTGCAGGACTTGTTAAACGTACAGATCCTGAAAAAAGGTCAAAGGTCACGCGTACGATATTTATTTTAGGGTCATGTGAGGTTAAATGTTTTCATTGTTAGAATAGTTTTGAGGCGACAACTGAAGTCCACTGTAGCTGCACTGGTAAAGCATTAAGTGAAAAGACGTTTACATGAACAAGGAAAATACATCTGAATTAACGGCAATGAAAGCTAAAATTGGACAAAATGGATAACCTTCGGTGTTTAAAATCCAATCAAATGTATCCAGCCGGTTCTGTACTGTTTTAGTGACTTTTCTTGACCTAAAGACATCGGTACAGTCCTTGGTCCAAAGCATTTATTCATCATTCATCATCTCAAAGGCTTTAACCATCGAAATGTGACGTCTCCTCACAGGCAACACAACAAAACCTGTGAGAGAAGAAAAGGACCATTACTGACACTGTGAAGACGGCTGCATGAAAGGAAGGGTGCTCAGGTTTAAGGAGTTTAAAATAAGTAGGCTAAAAGGAAAGTTATAGATACACAAATCATTTAAATATGCTGTTTTCTATGACTTCATATGAAAAGCCCACAGTGGATGAACGGGACTGAAACATGATTGAAAATAACTGACAAAGTCCTATCTGCTAAACTGAGCTTTTAACAAATGGTATAATGTTTATTTCTGCCCCAGTGGAGCATCTCCAGTCACACCCTCACTCCCGCATTCACCCATAAGCAAAACAGTGTCTTGCCCAAAGACACAATGACTGGTCGACCTGGGATCAAATAACTGCATACCACTCAAGCCACTGTCTCCCCTGTACTACTTACTTACAATAACTTTATAATAACTATTGCCCAAACTTGAACTTATACTTTTGAGCAAAGACTTAGATACTGGAATTGCTTATGTCTCTGACAAAACATGTGTGGTTCAATGTGCGACACTTAGACGGAGGTCATGTAGCGCAGCTATTACTGTTTTCAAAGAGGTAGAGGTTCTACAATCACAGCTGAACCTGGGCTGCAGCGCATACACAGCACATGCACGTTTTTATGTACTCAGTATGTGGATGGGCCACGTCTCATGTGAAAGATCAGAACCTCCAGACTTGGCTCACTGAGCTGCAGAGGCTGCACTAGCTCTGGTTCATGATTGTCTGGAGGTGGGTTTAGGTAGTGAGAGATTCAGATCAGAGGCACTGGAGGTTTAACTGGATTTCAGTGTTGAAACTGGCAACCCAAATGAAAAACTCCTGCGAGGCTCCCTTGGCTTCCAAAACATCAAAATTGAAAACATGAACAACTTAATCTTCATTTCCATTGTAATAAATGCTAATAATAAAAAGAATATTTGAAGGTTGGCGGTTCAAATCTCTCTCCTTCATGTTAAGCGTTGTGAGTGGCATGAAGGTGGAAAATGTGACCATTTAAATTGCCGTTACGATTGTTAACAGTTCATATATATATGGACACTTTTAGGTCATGGAATTTCCAATCTACATTTTCCACGCCCTCCCTTTAATAATGACACACCTATGCTGAGGGTGGGTCCCTCTTCTCGCCCCTCTCTGTGCGCAGGCCCGTGGGTGCTGCTGTTGGGGTGGGTGCTGACAGGACCAGCTGTCTCCTCTTTTTTGCCCTTGGACGTTGCTCATTAATTTCCACCAAAGGCCCCTAGCGACAGCTCGGCCCCATAGTGACCATACTTGGAGAAGAGGTGCTCTAGTGCACGGCGGAGAGACCGGCACGCAACCACTCCCCAGGAGGACCAAACAACAGCACCCCAATGAGGCAGACGCACAATACACACACAGGACAAAGCCGCCTGCATGGGCCCCTGGGGATGAGCTGCTATTAAAATGACTGGTTCAATGTTTGTAGTAACACAGGAAAAATGTTATAATGAAGCAGGGATAAGTTACAGGTCAGATCTGTGGAGAGGTGAAGAATCCCAGTCTCCCAATGTGTTTTTGATAAATAAAAAACAAATGAAAAATGCATGAACTTCTATGCCACAGTGTTAAACATGAAACAAACTGTGATGTCTTTATTGAAACAATCAGTCATTAGACACACACCAGAAAAAAATGATCTAGTGCTCCTTTAACCTCCCAGGACCTGCGTCCACATAAACACAATAAACTCTACACATATAAACATTTTGGGTTGTTCAGGTCCCTAATTAAAATGTTTTTTGCAATTCATTATTCAGTTGTGACTTTACTGTGTTTCATCAAAATGATTAAAACATGAAATGAATGAGGCCATCATGCTCCACTATTAAACAAGGTTAGAGCCTAAAGAGTCCTCGTCTGCAGGTTTCACATCTGACATCTACTTAAAACAAAACAAACAAATAAAAACAATTAAATAAACCTGCAGTTGGCAAACAATTTTATTGTTAAAAGCATTTATAATACTAATGAAGAAAATAAAAATGACTCAGTTTTATATAGTGCTTTTCTGAAGGCTCACAGGTGCTTTAGAGGATTCTTCATTCACTCCATCCCCAGTGGTGATAAGTTACTACTGTGGTCACAGCAGTCCAGCCTTGTTTTGCTTCTGAGACCTGTCATCAGGCATTGACAAGCTGCTATGGCCAGTTTTTCATTATTATGATTCATAATTTAGTCACTCACCAAAATACTTCTACATTTTAAAAGCTTTTGAGATTTGGGTGGGCCCTTGTGCCACCCTTGGGCCAACCTGCACCCTCGTAAAATACATTATTACAAGAATAACATTTCAAAAAGCTAGAGTACAATACCTTATATGGAACCTTTAATTGCAAACCTCTTTCCCCCTTTCTGATTTGACCACATTTCTCATTAGCATTAGCACGTAGCATGGTGGAGGTGCATAGCCTTTTCTCTCCCATCGGTGCTTGTGCTAACAGCTAATCCCTGAACCCTCATGGCCCTGCACAGAAGGCCATTAGAAGTTATTCTTTCCAAACGGACACATAATGAACACCATCAGACATGTTAATGGATGATCGGGGGCTCTTTCACCGGGCTGCCCTTGCTATACTGGTGCAATAATACATTCAAATGAACAGAATGTGAAAGGGGATTTGGAAGAATGTTGTCCATTGATTTTAGACTGAGATTTGTAAATTGAATGCTTGGTTAATTGTGAGATGTTCAAAAATGTCATTATTGAATTAAATTTTGCTGGTTTAGCCCTCTGTTTGGTTTTAACGTTGTTTTATATAGTTTTAGGTTCGGATGAAAGGGTTATTTTTGTTGTTTTTTGTTTTAAATAAAGAGAAATGGCGCGGCAATGGCTCATCAAAATCATATCTGGAGTTTTGTTTTGTTTTATTCACATAAAACCTGCAGATTTAGTTCTTTTCTCAAATAGAAAACACGCCAAAGCTCAAAATGCTCTGCTCCACCTTCCATGAAGTCTTCCACTGCGTTTTTAAACTCTAAACTGGAATCATTTGGATAATTTCAGCTCAGAAATCACCAATCTCTACTGAAGTAAAGGGGGATGTGAACTTGAAAACTACGGCTTCTTAACGTCACAAGGTGGAACAAAAAACAACTTTTCTTTGATATTATAATGTCACTAAATCCTCACAAGAGTTAATTTTGTGCAATATTGGACTTTTAAGTAATAATTTAAAGATTCTGTAGCAATGAAAGAATCTAATTTAGACCTGGCCCCATTAAAGCCCTTTTTTTTTTTACTTTTACCAGAAGTTTCAGAACTAAACCTCAAACTTTTTCAGCCATACAATTACTGTGCATCTTCTGAACATGTCCGACCATCTCAGTCTGGCCTCTGCTCCACTTTCACGAACAAAAACAAACTCTTCTTCAGACAGACGACGTGCGCTCAGGCCTCGGAGCTGAACTCAAATACACTGGAGTGAGTCATGTGGCCGGGAGCAGACGGGAGGCGGCCTTGATGGGACAGAGGGGCACTAAAGCGGGGTCACTCGGGGCGTCCCCCGCACAAAACCAGCCTCGTCTCAGCCAATCACCGTCGACCAGCCGGCGGTGACGACCACACCTGCTCAGATCATCACATCCATCCTGCGCACTTCTATTCACGGGTTTTAGAACGGTGAAAAATTAGATTCACAAAACAATTTATCACAAAATATAACAATATGTATCAATCAAATGGGGCGTGGGCTACATTTTGAGAACCTTTCGCCATTAATAACGTGTTAATTTATGGCAACGTGGTCCTAATGGTCCCTGTGAATCATTCTGAAACTTGTGCATCGAGTAGAGTTGTGCATGAGCCGTGAGTCTGATGATACAATACATATCGTGATCTGCGTTTCAAAATCACAATATATCACGACACTTAGGAACTGTAATGTAGCTAGTGCCCATTACATAGGCTGGGGCTAGCAATAGGTAAGGAACAAACAAATGCAAAGTTTTAAAGTGTTTATTGTTAATTGATTTGAAAGGGTTTCAGTGATAACCTGTAAAAGAAAAAGGGAATAAGTAAAAGTGCATTGAATCAGAGTAATTGTGTAAAGGTGGTGGGACTTACCCTCTTTAGTGTCTGCCCAGGTGTTCCGGCCAAAAGAGTCCCCGGGGAGCCGGAGCACCTTAAGAAGGTTCCAGGGCAGGCAACCATTTTGTAAGGAGGAGGGGTGCCCAAGATGTTAGTTTCTTCTATTTAGTATTTTAAAGTAATAAAACACTGCTAATTTAATAAAGAGATGTATATTTTTGTATTTAGAATTGATTGAATTATTGAGCACTGTGTTGATATTGGTAATTTTTAAACATTGGGTAGGGAATGACCTGTGCTCACCTGTAGTTGGGCGTGAGCTCACCCAATTAAGGGAGGTGCTCTATAAAAGGAGCCTCACCTGTGTAGGAAAGAGGTGCTGTGTGTGGCTGCAGGTTGTTGCTATGCTGGTTTTTAATTTTTGTACATTTGTAAATATTTTCAACTTTTCTCTGGTTTTTTGTGGAATAAATGCACTTTTGGTCTGCACTGAAAACTGGCTCCGCTTTACTCTGTCCTCCTAAGCCGCTGAGGTTGCCATCCAGACGTTACAGGAACACATAGGATGATATATTGCGATTTATCAGTAATTACTTTATTAATACAGTCAATTGCACCTTCACAAGAACACAACTGTATGATATAATTTATAAAACGTTCAAAAATCATCAGAAGAGTGAATCTAACTAATGAATTCTAGCGAGAAATATCATTTAAAAACTTATCTGGATGTATTTTGAATCGATTTGAGAATTGTGCAATGAAGTATCACGATATATCACTAAATTGATCCATCTGCTAATGCCGTTTTATAGTTCTTCTTCTTTAAATAGTTTTTGATCTGAGTCTATATGGATATATCTTGTTAAAATTCCAAGTATTTCATCATATTCCTGAAGTTTTCATTGATTCAAAGTGTTCGAATAATTCAAACATTCAAAGTTTTCTGAATTCATAATACAGTTTTGTAGCAGAAGAATAAAGCTACGGGGCATCTGGAGTCAAACATGTGTAAATGAACAGCAGGACTTTTACATAAACTCTTTTTGAACCTCGTCTGTCATGATTGCACTTGCTGACCAAATCCAGTCCCGGTGCACGGGGTCAGACTTTTAGTGATGTTAAAAGTGCCTCTTGCGGTCATTAATAAGAGCGTTAGGTCAGAATCCTCTTGTGGAATCCAGAAATATGTCATTTAAGCATTCAAAACAGCAGCTCCGCTCAGAGGCCTCTCCTGCTCTAGACACAACAGCAGGATCAGGCCGAGGGAGCGGGACTTGCATTTGTCACGACTTCTCAACTCTCTGCTCAGATTCATTACATCCACCAACAAGTGTGGACAGACAGTGCGCAAAAGTCTCGGTATTTTCATTCTTGTATAACAAAGTTTGCACAGCCCCTTAAAATTTAGTCAAATAAACTCAAGTGGAAAGAGATTTAAAGGTCCGATATCGCTCAAAACTGATTATTTTGAGGTTTAAGCCGTGTTATAAAGCTGCTACTTCATTCACACATGTTTGAGCGACTCTTTTTTATTAATATTTCTACATTTCCAAAGCTCAAAATGCTCCGTAGCACCTTGTGATGTCACGAAGCAGCAGTAGTTTTCAAGTTAACAGCTGCTTTTACTTCAGTACAAATGGGGAATTCCACAACTGAAACGATTCAATGGAGTTTAAAAACGCAGTGGAGCACTTCCTGTATTACCACGTGACATCACAAGGTGGGACAGAGCGTTTTCAGCTTGAGAGAAGAACACAGCCTAAATATTTGAAGGGTTTGTGTGCTCAATTTAAGGGACTTTAATGACCATCAGTGCAGAGACACAGAAACATGGACCTGACTTTGCATTTTTTTTTGTAGGGAGTATTATACCTCTGATGACTGAAATAATAAGGACTGAGCTGGCAGTGTGGGGCAGTTTTTCAGTAACAAAATGCTTCGTTCTACTGTACAATTAACATTCTATTTCGATTTTTCTATACCAGGTGCCCTTCCTGACTCACCTCTTCCAATTTGGCTCAGAAGGCCAAACAGACATTCCATAATCAAAGTAACACATAACATATCGGTAATGATCACGGACAGAATTAAAATTAGTTAATTCTGTCTGTGGCTTAAACTATTTTACATGACCTCAAAACTGAATCTTTAGCTGAGTGAAAAGGAGACATTGAACCAAAGTACTTATGGGCAGTTCATTTGGCCTGGAGCTCGCACAAGGTCATTCCCTAATAAAACATGAAATTAGTCTGAGCTCCAAATGTAGCCCATAGAAAGCACATTAAGGCCAGTAGAATCACAAATGCCCATGTCAAAACTCATATTTGAATGGCAATAAATGAATTGTTACACAGAAGACAAGTGCTCAGTAGAGTCCCTGTTATATTAGACTTAGGCTTTACAAAAACTGGATCCACAAGGGAAAAAATGTGGCTCACACAGGACCATATATTATAATACAAATGAGCAAAAATATAAATAATAATAATTCAAAAATAAATAGCAGACTGGAGTCAAATATTTATATAAATGTTTATGTAAGTAAAAAAAATATAGATATAGTAATAGAAATATATATCCACAATATACAAAATGTCATAAGGAGAAACGTGCAAAGATAAAATAGTGTAATAGGGTAATAAAGGGTAATAAAGTGTAATAGGGTTATCTGTTACATAAGTTGTACAGTTGTATGGAGAGTGGTATGATGTTGTCTTATATCTGTGACTGTTTGAAAATCCCACTGTTATCCGATAAAAGATGGAGTAGAAATGGGTCTGACGAAGCTCATATTCACTCTGAAATGTTTGTCCAGTTGACAGAGATTAACCTTCTTTATAGACTCTGAGTTATTGTATTAGAGTTTCATGTTTTCAGTGTATACTCTGATGGCATTCTTCTGCCTCAGGAATGTGTGAGCCACAGTTGAAAATGTCCATTAAAACATATTTCTGTTTGTCTATTTTCTATTTTCACTCTGAAAAGACCCCTAAATGGATTTCTTCTGTGTAAAACGTCTAGTTTAAAAGTTTGTTAACAATTTAGAATTGTTACATTCGGTATTTTCAGTTTTTTAGTTGCTCAAAAGTTGTGTATTTTGGTGGATAAGTGGATAAGTGGAAGACAAACAATGGGATGATGTTGCCAGGGTTTTATTAAAGATTAGTTTTTATCTCATCATCATTTTATAAGGAGGTTGTGGGTTCTCTGTCTCCACTTTATTGGTTATGTTTTTCATCCAAAAACATACTATTTTTGTTTAATCCTCTGACTGGTCAGTGTGTTTTAGCAAAAAACACAAAATCGAAGGTTATTCTTAATGAAATTCCCATAATTAAAAAAAGAAAACATTTTGTAATATTAAAAAGCAGTGTCTAAAACCGTTATTAAAAGATGAAATAAAAATATTTTTTAAATTGTCAAATGGGTTGGAGCTTTTAGCTGAGTGGATACCTGGCGTTCCTGGCAGACTTGTATTGGGCCCCTGCGTTTGGTACTTGAGCGCTGGATATTTTGGGTTTTATTAGCCTCACTGCTGCTGCACTTGTGAAGAACAGGTGAGCTGCTAACTGGGGTCACAGGAGAGGACACACCAGCCACACAGCAATTTTAGATAAATGTAAAAATTCCGTTTCTTTTTCTAGACTGTTCTTTTGAATATATTGAATTCGATTGAATTTGATTTTTTTTTTTTTAAGTGGGGTTAATTTGCAAAAGTTGAAACCACCAGAATTTTGGAATATTTTGAACTAGCTCTTCCTTTGAAAACCTAAAGCCATTAAAAGTTTTCAGGGAGCAGTCTTGTGAAGCCACACCTCATTACAGCAAATTAAAGATGGATTGTTGAAAAAAGCACATTTCTTTTATATAAATATGTGTATATGTATAGAACCTCACAAACATATTGGCAATAATAATCTCTGACAACATTCGACTATTCAACAAAATCTCCATCAGCCCAAGTCTTAATTACAGAGGACTGGTAAAAACAGATCAGTATTGGCTAAATCGGTGCCTTCCTGCTGCGTTGCCTCATCAGTGTCTGGATTAGCCCATGGAATTCTGGGTATAGCTTGTGGCAATATTAATATCTTGTAATTAGCCCACATGAAAACATGGTAATATGGGGAGCAGGCAGCATGTTAACTTTAAAGCACAAATTTGGTAATGTTTATCTGGCTCTGAGCTAATGCCCTGGTGCGAAATGTTTTACAGTAATTAACCGTGTTTGCCCTGCACTGACATAACTACCACTGTAGACCCCTGACATCTAGTAAAAGCACCAAACTAGGAGCCACATTTGACCTTTGACCCCAATGATTTGGGAATTTGGTGAGCGTGGTTCACACAGCAGGTCTGTTGTGCTTCCAAAGCATTTGTGCAGTGCGCCACTATAATGTGATATAACATGATAACATAACAAGACTCTGAGCTGACGCTCTCCAAGAAGCTCACACAGAACAGGCCGCAGTCTGTGACCTCGCCGTTTATCTCTATAGAGGCTACAGTCCTATGGTAAAGGGGCATTATGTAACTTTTATGGACTAGTTATTTCCATGGAGACGTTTTTGCTTTGCTGGGAATGTTTCGTGCATTCTAACTGTGAGAGAGTCGCCTCTCCACAGATCTGATCTACTTGTCTCAATAAGGTTATATAGGCCGATTCAAGTTCAAAACGCAATTCATAAGATTCTACGAGTACATTGGTCAGAATAAATACATTTAGATCTTAAACAAAGCGCATGAAGATGTTCATTAGTGATCTTTGCATGTGCCGTGCGCACGACAGGGTAATTAGCTCATACATGGCATTATTTAAATGTTCAGAGTTACTTAAAAACATATTAAGACGCAACATGGACTACTAATGTCCAGTAATTAAAAGCCCATAAAGCCGTGCTGTAAGTGGCCTGTGATTGGCTGAGGACCGCAGGCTGCGCCACGCGGGGGCTGGAGGGGATTCCTCGTGCGCGCGTGTGTTCAGTGTCGGGTAAAGCGCGCACCAGAGCGCAGACACAGCGGTGATCAGAGGCCCTCGGGTCCGCGGCTCTCTCCGTATGTCCCGGGATTATACCGCTGCTTCAGCTGCGACTTCACGAGCCAAACCCTCATGACGCGTGCTTCTTCTTCGTGAGTCTTCCGCTATGAGCTGCCTGGATGTGATGTACCAAGTGTTTGGTCCTCAGCCTTATTTCAGCTCCTACAGCCCATACCATCACCAGGTATGAACCTCAGCCTACGGCACAGGATAATACTCTGGATTTACTCCAAATATTTTGATTTCAAGTTGCGTTCGCAAACTTTTTTGGTGCGTAAAAGTCGGTGCGTTCGGTGCGTTCGCACCGTGCCGCGTCTCTCTCTGGCCCAGAACGCTCTGAATTTAAGAAAAAAAATGAATTAAGAAATTGTAAAGAATTGTATGTGAACCAAAAAAATTAATAATGCGTTGAGCTGGAGTCTGTTTAAGTCGTTTTATTAATGCTAAATTAGACATGTAAGCGCCTTCTGTTATTCAGAATTACAGCACAGTGGACTTTATGTCTAGTGCACAAAATCCAACTCTTCAGTCATCTTGCTAATCTTGCAATAGTCAATGATTTAAATGTTTTTCCATTTGAATAATACATTTTGCTCACAAATGTTTTTTTGTTTTTTGTTTTTTTCAACTCTGCCTTAAAAACACGAATTTAATTTAAATCCATCTTAATGAAGTTGTTGATGTTTTGCTGTAAACAGATGATGCCAAGTTGCTTCATGTTTGCTGTAGTCTGAGTCCTGGCAGCAGGAGGCCCTCTCCGAGCTGTAAAAGTCCTCTCCTTTTTCCCACTCTCTTTAAAGGCTCTCAGTCAACATGCAGGACATATTTCACATAGTGCCAAAACTCACTTTGTCTGAGGCTGAAATAGACCCAGCATCAGCCGCTGCCTCCGCTATTTTTATTACACTCTGGGCTCATTTCATTTCTTATTTGTGACATGCACTATTATTCTTACATTATCTTCTTGTTGATTTTGATTTGCTCTATTTTATTAGAGACATTTTTACTAAATAACCTACATGGTCAAATGATTTTTCTAATTAATTAATGTAACAATTTTAAAATAGATTTTATTTGTTTAAAGAAGTATGAAGAATATTTGCAATAGAATAAATGTGGAGTGTTTGGTGAAAGAAGCTACATACAAATCATCTTTAAGTTTAAGAGGAGATTTCTCGATCAATTAAATAAGTGTTAAAATTCCTGTTGTGACTGAAGATAAAAAGCTCATTTGAAAGTAAATGATCTTAGATAATAAACACACATATATGCGCTGTTACATTCACCTTAAGTACAAATGACGTGATGTGACATGTGTGATGTGTGTGTCATTTAAACTCTAAAATGCAGCTAACTTGTCCGACTGCAGCGCTAACTCTGCAGGTCACAGTGAGCCGCTGTGGCACGTCCACATAAACATGAAGGTGTTAAACAGGGCTTAGTGGGTTTATCTGTCCTACACACCTGCGCCGCATCCAAAAGTACATTCCCCCACTGCCGGGGTCAAAGGTCAATGTCTACTTTGAATAAAAACACCAGGATCATTTCACACTTTCTTAACAAACACCCGGTGACTCTTTACAGAAACTGGCTTTGTATTCCAAAATGCAAGAGGCGCACCCGGAGAGCAGTGGCCGTGTGCTGGGCTCCAGTGGCCCCCCCAACATCAAAGAGGAGGACAAGGAGCTGCCCCCCGGGGCCGAGTACCTGAGCGCCCGCTGTGTCCTCTTCACGTACTTCCAGGGAGACATCAGCGCCGTGGTGGACGAGCATTTCAGCCGCGCTCTAAGTCAGACCAGCTATAGCTCGTCTCACAAGGGCAGAGGTGAGGGGGAGACTCATGTACTCAGTATCAACACTTGTGCTTATTTTAAACACAACTCTCCCCACTCACGCTGGAGAACTAAAGTCTATAGTGATGCAGTCGCTCACTTTGTGTTGGAGACTGGCTGACTTCACCTTCTGTCGCTCTTCGGCATTGATTTTTAGCCATCTCAAAACATGTTTTTAACAGTATATCAGTGAGTTGCACTTCTTTTCAGTAAATTCATAAAGCATTAAATTCTCACAGATGTTGCAACCACATTTTGTAAATAAAACATTTAAAGACTACTGTCTCCTATTTTCATAAATTCTCTAATGCAGTCTGTTATTACTGATCTGATCTCAAAAGTTTAATTATTTCCAA
>KN506731.1:3727-18295 GCA_000787155.1 Scartelaos histophorus
CTAGAATGTGACAGTGACTGGGACAGTCTGACCTCCGGGCCTGTTACAATAACAAATGTTTAAATGTGACACAGTAAATATTACGATTAGGGAGTGTCCAGTACGGATTTTTGAGCCAAATGTGTAACTGAAATTTGCAAATACCAATATTAAATTTTATAATAGAAACCAAATTGTATGTTAAGTTACAGTGAAATTTACAGATTACAAATTTACTATTTAAAAAAAAAAGAAAAGTATTGATTGGGGATAAAAGGTCATTTCTCGTTTGCTCAAGATGACAAATCGGATGCACTGGGTACAAATGGGACTGACACATGAGCACCGTGGTGCACCAACATTGGCTGAATTTTAAATACTGAATCGATACAGACTGAACTACATAAATATACTACAATAATAACAATAAACTGGTATTTTAATCCTAAAGCACAGCAATCAAAGCAAACACTTTTATAACTCAACCAAACTGTAATTATACGAGTTGCATTAAGTATATAGCACAATAATGCAAACTCATCATTTCCTCCACAAAATACAATAAATTTCTGGTCTTCATCTGCATAAAAACATTTAACCCTGTAGTTTAAATCTGTGCAAACATGATTCTTTTATTAGTTTGCCAGTTTAGTTTTCAGATTTTTGTCAGTTCTCCAGGAGGATCAACATATCACAAACCTAAATAGCAAATATTCCTCAGAAAACTTGTGATTTAATATTGTTTCCCAAATCGTTGAGCCCTATTAGTTACAGTAGATATAAAGAAAAACAACAAAGATGACACCGTGCCTTTAAGTAAACAAGTAAAACACTCCCAGTAATGCAGTCCCTTCACTTTCACTAAAGACATCTGACTCTGACTCTTGTTACCAACCTTCATTCTAAATCCACATGGTAAAAACAACTTTAAACGCAGATAGTGAACATGACCTGGCACATCTTACCTTAATATTAGCTTCACCTCAGGCACTCCCACTCGTATCTCCGGGTCTCCACTGCTCAGTGTGTTTGGCCCCGTGAGTTCTCGCGGAAATCCTCCCAAACAGGAAGAGCCCCGCCTCCGTCAGCGCTCACCTGGACGGACCTGAAACGCAGGTCTGGCGGCGGTGGCGTCGAACCACTTCACTCTGCAAAGGAAAGGGGAGAAAGACGAGCAGCTGTGAGGAGGAGTGGGGTTAGCGAGCAAATTCTGTAAATATGTAAGACGTGGAGGTTCAGACTTAGTCTCACTTTGTGCATTTATATTACAAATCCAAGAAGAAGTGTAAGACTACATAGTATTTAAATCATGCGAAGTTCAGAGCTCTTTTAACACAAAAAAGGTTGTTTTAACTATTTGAAAGTTAAACGGGGGTTTGGGGTTATTTGCCAGAGCTGATATGGCAGAAGTTAAATCAACTTCCCCTAGTGTTAATTTGGCACCTCCCCCCCACCACTTCAAACTCCCGCAAGAAAAGACCAGTTTGAACCAGTTTTGCACATAATTTCATCTTAAATTAATAATAAAGTGTAAAGTGTGTAAAGTTAATAAAGTGTAAAAAAAAGACCTCTGTGTAATGTTTAGCTAAATCAGGATAACCCCTCAAAGTGTTATCCATTCAACTCTTTTTGGGTTTAAACAGAACCTTTGGTCCAGTGTTACTTAATTAACATTCCCAAAAATGTTAATTTAACTCTAGAACGGTTTGGATTCATATAAACCCTAAGAAAATGTTAAAATTGATTCTGTGAGTCACTTATAACACTCTGTTTTTTGCTGTGTATAATGTTATGAAGAGAAAAACATTCAATCCATTATCATTAAAAGGAAATGTACAGCCTGTGCTTTTGCTGCTTTAAACAACTTATCATCATCCTCATGCTCATAGACAAGGCAAGTTTCTCCTTCAGTATTTAAAATTCAGCCAATATTTGGCACCAATGCACATTTTTTTTCTGTGTCAGTCCCAGTTTATCCTCAGTGCATCCAATTTGTCTTGAGTAAACTTCATAATTCATACACAAAGTAAATCAAAGTGCTTTACAGAATAATAAATACACTGAACACAACATTATCACAATATCACCAACGCCTTAACCTGCAGACAAACACATCACCCACAGGTTTGTCTCTTTCTCAGTTTCTGTTCAGGCCTCATGTGAAGCTCAGAACCTCCAGAATTCCCTCCCCGAGCTGCAGAGGCTGCACTAGCACTGACTCAGGATCAGCTGTTGGTGCTGGCTTTAGGTAGTGACCGTGATGATTAGAAAAAGACATATTCGGTTTAAAACAACTGGATTTCAGGGTTGAAGCTGGCAACGCAAATAAGACTCATGTAAGGGTCATCCTGCTTTCTGATTCTGATTGGTTGTGAGAAGCAAAACACCAAGTAAATGTGACATCGCATAATGTTTTATTAAATGTTATCAGTAAAAGCTCGGCTATATGATCTGAACAGGTCTAGGAAACAGATAAGACAACATTTCCTCCTTATAAAATTTTTTATCATAATCTTAAATACAGTTTAAATTAAAATAATCTGTTTTTTATTTTGTGGTGTCACCTGCCAATAAACTATAGATGGAAATTAGCTGTTTTTTGCTATAATCTGGCATATTTACACTGCAGTGTTAGAGATGTGCATCAATATGCACTGTCCCCATTAAATAAATAAATAAATGAATAAATAAAAAATATATATTCTTCACATTAATTAATCATTCATCAAATATAACTTTCAACAAGACTGAAGAAGTAGGAGTTGTATGGGTGATAATAGCTGTAAAAAACATCCACTCGTGTTGTAGTAGCACTGCCCGTCCACTAGATAGAGCCATTGCAGTATTTTCACATGTCTGTCCCTGTAGGTGGGTGAGTAATGTCTGTGGTCGGTTCCCTCTCTGTGACCCCTGGAGGACCGTGGGGAGCCTGAGGAAAAGGCCCCGGGTCTGCAGAGGAAGGGCATCATACTTAATTGGAGATCAGGCTGCCCGACACTAAGCGCTGGTTCAGAAAAGCGTCAAGAAATGGGCAACTGAGAGATAACGCGGACAGTTATTCAAATGCAGTATGTGTGAAGCAGCTTCATGCACCTTCACTAGAATCATTTGCATCGTTTCAGTCCTGGAATTGACCATCTCTGCTGAACTACACTTCAATACATGTGAATAAAACAAAACAACCCCAAGTCTGTTTTCGAGGAGGTATCGACATTATAACACAACTTAAAGCTCACAGGAGTCAATTTTATGTAATATAAAACCATTAAAGACTGCACTTTCATTCACTTATACAAATGAGTATATTAGAGGAGCCTGGACACATCGATTTCATGGCAGATGCTCTTCCTGTTTCAATCAGACTCAGAGTGTGACAGAGCAAGTTTCCAACAAACACAACTTCGATCATATGGAAGGACCAAAGACTCAATTCTGACTTCATCTGTGAATTAGTATCAAGTGAATTTCTATCTAATTTACTTATTACAAACGACAGACCGCAATGAAATGGCATAGCCTGGATCTGTGTGGGCGTGTTAATGAGAAGAAGAATGCTGCTGACTGTGATTGTGCGTTTCCCATGGACACAGGCTCTTTGTGTGTGACCCACAAACAGAGCAGCAGTGCACATCCTCACACACATTCCACTGCCCCGTCTCCACATGCACAGGACAGGAGGCAGAGGCAGGACTATGGGGAGCCACCACACTCACTCGACATGAGAGATGAAGGATGGTTGAGTTAAAAGTGGGAGTGGATGTGCTCTGGAGGTTTATCTGAGCAGGAGCCTGTTGAGTGACGACGGAAACGAGAAACGGAGGAAAGAGCTTGTATTTGACACAGCAGAGCTCACAATGGAGCAGACATTTCATCACACACACACCTGACACACACACATAAGCTGAGCGTGGAGACAGTGTGTGCTGAGTGGCTATAGAGGAGCTCACTGACAGGCTTCAAAATGATGAGACAAACTCACAGGGGGACCTCAAATGAGTTACAGAGAAGATGAGAAAAAATAAGTTCAATCGTTATTATAAATATTGCACGATTTTCTTGTGACATTTTTGGTTCATTAACAAGTTTCGTAACACAAGCACTTGGCCAACAGCCTGAAGGTCAGTGGTTCAAACCCCACACTCTACTGACCTTGTAGCCCTGGGCAAGACACGTCACCCACCTATAGATTAGGTAGATAGATTGGCGGTGATCAAAGAGGCCAACAAGGGCCTCACTGCCCCAGGGCAGCTATGGCTACAGCAGTAGCTCAACATCACCCAGTATGGAGTGAACAAATAACATAATGACCACCTGTCATTGGTCCAACTCTGGTATAACAAAGATTCAAAGACTAGAGACCACCAGGCTAAACTGGAGGAGTCGTTTCATGTTGACACCGACATAAGCTGCTAATTTGAGAATTTTGCTCATTGACAATGGCAATAAAACTGATTCTGATTGAGTTTGAACAGATTTTCATTTTAGTTATGAGAGTAAAACTCTTTTGGACAGCAGATACAGGATCTGTGATATGGATTTATCATGCATTTGATGTCAGTAACTAATTGTCTGACATGACAGAAGCATGTCTCCTGCAGAGACAAACACTGCCCCGTGTGGAGAGCTGATCTGTGCAGAAGCTTCTTATCAGACAAACAAACAATAACTAGATGGCGCCCAGATGGTGGAGTGCTGTCATCACTACAGCACAGAGACAGCTGCAATGACTTCTGCAGGAGAAGCCTGGAAAGATCTCACATGCAAACTGTCATCAAGATTAAAAATATGGATGTTAAAGCTAGAAACTGATCTCTAACCAACCAGGGATGTGAGAGCTTTGTGTCATGATTAAGGACAACTGGGACCATGGCACTAACTGAACAGCAGTACTACAGTACTCTGATCTCTCTCTTCCAAAATGATAGATTTACTAATGAGTTAATGCTCCACACCACACACAGAACACACAGAACACACAGAACACACAGAACACACTGCACACGTAAAGAACTGTTACACATCAGGCCACAGTCTGTCTTGCCTGGGATCCAGGACACACACTTGTCCAGTACTTTATGAAGGTGTGAGTCTGGTCACTGGTGAATCAGAGGGGCGTGATGGACAGATGGATTAGCCAATCAAGGACAACCGTGGATATCAGAACAAATGTTGCTGCTCACACGGAAAAAGAAAAGGATAAAATATGACGGGGGAATGAAAAATGTGGTGGATCTCTGCAGAACTGAGCCGACTGCATTGGCTGGAGGCGTGATGGAGGGTGAAGTGACCAGACTGATATCTCTATATAAAAAATACAGAGATATCAGTCTGGATTTACCATTCACTAATCTGTCATCCACAGCCATTCTCATCTTTATTTATTTATAAAACTGGGATCAATTCAAAGCTTTCAAAACAAAGGGATGTTACTGTGGGGCCTCTGGTTGTGGAAGTGCTTCTCACAAAACACAATTATATTTTATGCCAAACAAAGAGACAATACCAGAGCAGTGTCCTTCCACTTCATAAATCCTGGGGTGGATGGGGCCCCGTGTCAGTGGGGCCCTGTACCACCCAAGGACCACTTCCTCCTCAGACCACCCCACAGACACAGACACACAGACACACAAACACACAAACACACACACAGACACACACACGCTGCTCTCACTGTCCCTATGGAAAGTAATCAGCACTATATCAACTGTGAAGAGGCCCAAAAATCTCTCTTAAATGTTTACATTTGAGGTAAAACAACGTAAAATTAATGCACGATGAATAACAATGGAATTAAACTCACCAAAACATTAGGAATTGTGGTAAAAAAAGTACAATTATAACCTAAATCATTATTCAGAGCACAATTCCTGTTTATTCATATTGATCAATCACGATTTTATTGTGAGTGAATAATAAAACCATCAGTTTATATAGTTTAATATAGTGCTTTTCTGAACACTCAGACACTTTACAGAGCATTATTCCTTCACCTCATACCCAATGGTGATAAGCTACTATTGTGCCCGCAGCTGCCCTGGGGCTGACGGGTGGAAGTGAGGCTGCCAATCTGCACCATGCCCCCTCCAACCACCACAAACTTATTGTGTTCTCCAAAAACAAATAGAAAGGCTTTCAATGTTAATTTCCTGAACATGAACTACAGAAATGATAACCATTTAACAACAAAAATTTTGTATCCAATGTCACAAAAAGAGATAAACTAACTTTAAAATATTGTTCTGAATCCAAAGAAACCCTCACTGATAACAAACTCTGTTGATAGTTTTGAGTCGGTAACTATGACAGATTTGGATTATTTTCCAAAATGCACAATTAAGTGTTACTACATACTGCATACAACAGCTGTGTAGTCACATTTTGTGCAGAATCCTCTTAGTATAAAGAGTTCACACACAGCTTTAGGCAGCTGGTTCACTCAAACAAAATATCCTCCTCTGCGGGAGTTTTAAGGCTGATAGTGGATCTGCTAAAAGGTGTAAATATTGGCCTGATACATTGGCCAACCACTCTACAACTCGATCTCGATCCATTCCCTGTAAATCCTCCATCTGCTCCAAACCACATGCTTTTACTGACAAAGGACTGACTGCAGAAGTCTCCATTAAAAATACACAAGCCACGCTAATCACTGATACTGCTGGGAAGTAACTGAAAACATGTACCGAGAATACAGTCAGAATATTCATTCTGAGCACCTGCAATTCAGTACAGTTACTTTTTTATTTCATAGTATTCCGAATAAAGTTACTTCTAAATACTTCTAAAATCTTACTTCTAAATATATCAATATATCAAACAATTTAGGCCTCAAACTGAAATAGAAAATTACTCTTATAGCCTCTGCATGTGATTTTTCAGCATTCAGAACACCATCTCCTAGAATATATTACAAAATACATTTTCTAATTATTTTTACCATCACTGATCATTGATGAATTTCAATCTCAATCACAATTTCAATGTTTAGCATGCATTATGAACTAAAACGAGAAATTATCTGTTATAATTTAGTAAGAAAAGTCCAAAATAAAATGCATTGGACCCGGTTTTCTTTGTTAAGGTTAATAGCTTCTAGTCTGGATAATAATCACTGAACCCTCCACCTCCCCCACCCCAAAACGTAAGTGCCCCTCCCCGCCCCTGTGTGCACTTGGACATATGATCCTCCAGAGGACAATAAGACCTGACCCCAGCACCAGAGCCAGGTCCATGAGTCTGATGAGAGGGCACGAGCAGCTGAGCCCACCCTTCATGCTCTGTCCATACGCAAATGAGACGTGAACGAATCATAAAACAGCTCATCAGCGCCGGAGGGATGGTCTAAAATGTGAAATGGACCAACTAAATCCAGGGATAACGCAGATTAGAGTCATCGTAGTCAGTGAATGTGGAAGCGCTTCAACTAATGATTATTTTGGTAATCGATTACTCTACTGACTACTCTTTTTTAAAAATATTTTACCCAGATGAAGCTGAAGTGAAGACGCTTGAGGTAATTCTTAATACTAACAGAGTATATTTACAGAAAAACTAAAAATTACTTCCGAATTGCAGCACCTTGATTTCATTCATTCAAATTCATCTAAAACTGAAAATGGGCCAGTTTCCAATTTCTCATGTTATTTTCCTACTTCCTGCTCTGCTTGAGTCATAAAACTTCTTCTCTCAGCTCAGGGCATGTTTGGAGCCTTTTTATAAACCACTTAATTAATATTTTATTACTAAACTACTTGATAATTACCTTGGCAATTTGTTCCAATTAATTGACGAAGTTGTTGACGCCCTAGAACGCAGAACTAATCACACACATTTTTATGGCTTTTATTCCTTTTAAAACAGGCTGTGTGGTTAATATTTCACATCTGAAAGTTATCAAAGAGCAAAACAAGTCCAGATATGGTTTACAGACTTAAAAACTATAAAGAAGTCCGGATTTTCACATGTGACACAACAACACGAACTGAATGAATGAAACAAGCTTAAAAAAATAAAGTGAAATACAACTCCACCTGTGTTTTTGATACAGGAACAACAAAAAGTCAATTTACTACATAACTGTTAGTACATTTATCTGTGAAATAGACGCAATAGCTCGGTTAAGACTCTTCGTACATCATTATAAATTCATTAAGTATGGGTCTGTAGTCAGTTCTTTTGTTTGCGCACAGAGATTAAACAGGGAGCAGGTGGAACGACTCTCAAGGGGCTCAGAAATGATACACTGCACTGGGGTAAGGTACAATCGGATGGAAAACTATATTTATTTCACGGGTATTTGATCGCACGAAACCTGTGAATTGTTTTTGCGGCGATAACGTTTGGACAACTGAGATTTTCTATGAGCCCACGCCTGTGACAAAGACGATGTTAAGAGCTTCTGTGACCTACAAAATGCCATTAGCTCAGGTTGAAGGTAGAGTCACGCAGGAGCCGTCCGGGGGCACCCATCAGCACAACATCGCTCATACTGAGGCTAATGCAGCGGAATCATAGGTCAAAGGTTTATCATGTTGATCGGAGAAATAGCCCATGCAGTATTTATCTCCGCGGCGCCGACAAGAGACGATACAACAGCAGATTTTCACAGTAATCACTCACAGGTCTGTCTCGAGAACACATTTTGAACTATATTGCTGAAGAAATATTAGGGATGCGTGATACAATATTATAGGCGCAGATATTGAAGATTTTGGTGGTTCGATATCAGCCTCCAAGATTAGTCGATTTCCCATTTTGGTTGATAAATTGGGGATTTACTGACCAGTTTTGGCCCAAAACATCTCATAATATTGCATTTGTATATTTTTTTTTACCATATGCTGTTTGTGTTTAAAAAATTAATACTGAAACCAAACCATAAAACATAAAAACCCTAAAAAAGCTAAAAAATTCTATCATATTGCAGAAAAATAAAAAAAAATTCACCAGTGGTACAAAGCAAATTATTCATTTTTATTGCTTATTTTCATATTGTATTGCACATGTACATTTATATACTTATGCCTTATTTGATTTGACACCTGTCTTTTGCCATCTTTTTTGAGACTTATTTTAGAATTTGCTATTACCATTTATATTTTTACTCTACGTTATTTATTTATTGTGATGTGTGAGCTACTGTGTCCAAAAAATGTCCCTTGTGGATCAATAAATAAATAACGTCTAAATAAAGCATATTTTCAGTCTCTGTCCTGGTATCGGTTGGTATCGGCAGTTACTTAAAGAAAAAGTATCGACATGAGTATCAGAAATGAAAGAGTATCTGTGCATCCCTAGTAAAAAAATACTATAAAATCACAATACTTAAACAAAACCATAAAGCAGATTTAGTCCCCAAAAAGTATTCTAAAAGTACAATATTGTAAAAAAAAACAAAACAACTTAAGTTGCAATTTTATCACATTGCAGAAAAAATAACCAAAAATTCGCACTAGTACAAAGAAAAAAGTACTCTTGATACTCTACTCCTGACTCATGGGTTTCTACACTTTTTAACTTTCCTTTTCATCTGGTTTCAGTTGAACTTCCAGTACGACACCCTGGAGCCATTCTTGTGAGGATGTTGCAATGGTTTGGCTGGTGTGAACGTACGGCTCAGATTCTCCTCCGAGTTAGATCAGATAAATCTTTAGCTGCAATCGGAGACACTTGAAGCTCTGAACCGGACTTGTCTGAGCAGGAGAGGGAGATTACATGCGAACGCTTGGCTGGGATGATGCACAAAAGAGGAAAAGTGCAGTTCCTCCAGAGCTTATCTGCCTCAACAGGACCTGCGCAATTACACAAATGGATTCACAGCGTTTAAGTCTAATAGTTTGTTCTGCTGGGACAAGACACACAAGGACACCAGACTGTTGAGGAATACGCGCTCACACGATAGGCTGATATGCTTTGGTTTTCTTTGGTTTTTTGAGCCAATACCGATATTTGATACTTGGTGTGTGACTATGGTCAATATTTGCTGATATTGATATTCAGTTTTTAATATCCATAGTCCACAAACGTATCTTGTACAAAATTGACTCTTGTGAGCTTTAGGTCCCCCCATCAAACGCAAACCTACACAAAAACTATGTCAATCCTTTGTGCTTCATTTGTGCTGCAAATTTTTTTTGTTTGTGCTGCTTTAGTTTTGCAGATATTAACGATCCTTTTATAGGTCAAATTGGGGTCAACCAGCCCCCAGGAATTTTCAAAATGCTCTAAAATGCCCAAAAGGGAGTCAATCGTTTGCGCTTCGTTTGTGCAAAACTTTGCAAAATTAGTGAAGCTAAACGATCTCAGGCTGTGGAAAAGTCTGCATCTTTAGTAACTCGCTTTTGATTTATATTTTATATAATAATACAGACTTTTCCACAGCCTGAGATCGTTTAGCTTCACTAATTTTTATGGAGTTTTGCTAAAGCTGCTGCCTCAGTGAAAGCGCAAAAGTGATGTCATATCATTTCCACAAAAATAATAATTTTAGAAATATACTAGCACAAATGAAATACAAACATTTCATATACTTTTCTGCCTGTTTTGAGGTTATTTAACATTTTGGGGGGGTGGATGACATCGCCCGAAAATAAAACAGTTAACATCTTAAGAACCAGAATCACACAAGCAAATTTTTTTGTTGCATAAAACAGCACAAATGAAGCACAAACGATTCACTCCATTTTGGCCGTTTTAGAGCATTTTGAAGCTTCCTGGGGGCTGCTGACCTCAAGTTGACCCATAAAAGAATTGGTAATATCTCCAAAACTAAAGCAGCACAAACAAAACTTTTTGTAGCACAAACCATAGACATAGTTTTTGTGGAGGTTTGCGTTTGATGTGGGGCCAACTTCACACAGCTCTTTAGGTCATATTAAAAAAGTTACAAAGACTAAAAAAAGAACCTAATAATGTAAAATATTGGAAGAACAAATGAACCTCATTGGACTATTTTTACTCATGTTCAAAAAGACAAATCTGAAGTATTGAGGACTGAGGATGATGTAGGACAAACAGAGCATGGGGCAGCATCTGAAAAAACACTGGTGCCAGAGATTCAACCGATATCGAAATATGTGAAAACCTTCCGATACTGACCGAAAACAAAATTGGAACCAAGATATCGGCCAACCCTCCTCACACACAGAAGGCTCCAGGAGGCCTCCTAATAACTCCAGGGACAATAAGAGAGCATTCCTGGCCAGCGTAAGCCTCTCTCTCCCGTGCAGCTTTCCTCTGTTCACACACGAATGACACACACACACACACACACACACACACACACACACAGAACGTGCTGCTGCATGTAATTAACATTCAGCCTTTCCCAGGCAGCCCAGGTACTATCAATGAGCAAACACACATATTTACACAGAGCTAACGCACAACTCAGTGCACCAACTAGTGTACAGTAAAAAGGCTTTGACGGCAAACATCAATAAAGTCTAACCTTCTTCTGAACAATGGGCAGAATATGAAACGTAAGAAGCAGGAACGTGGTTAGGTTCTGGAACTCCATTCAAGTAAGGGCTATGCTATTAAGTTGGGGTGCACTGATACCGATATCAGTATTGGGTAGTGGTCCAATCCGATACCAGGTGCTCGTACTCATCAATGTGCCGATACCAAGATACCTCAGCTGAGCAGTGCCGTCTGAGGGGAGAGGACCCTATACGACCTCCTATCAATACAGAATGTGGTAATGAAACAAGACCTAATTTTAATTTTGTTTAATTGTGTTGGTGAGATTAAAGAAAACTACATGTATTTGTTGAAAATATATATTTTTTAAAAAGCTTTGTCAATTTTTGTCAGCTCAAATTCAAATTCCGAATGAAACTTTTGATATGTATTTTGGGAACTGTTCAAGGTTCTACACCATCCAAACCAAATAAATGTTGTTTCCAGTCTGTCCTTCATCAATGCCGACCGCTTTGTCAAGACTTTACTTATTGACCCCAAAAAATGCTGACTGTGCTCATTTTGAAGAGGAAAAAAATGATGATTTGATCGTAAAGTTTAACCATTTGCAAGCAAGAAGAAACTACAACCAAGAATTACTGCAAGAAAATCAAACATTCATTCATAAGCCATTGACTCCTCATAGCCATTTCTTTTTTCGCATCAGCCTTTTAGCTACAAGCCCAATTAACAAATTCCATGTGTCAGAATCGCACTGCAGTAAACTGGTCCACAGAGCTGTGAGCACTCCGGCCTGACTCACTCCACTTGGGCTGGTTGCTAGGATCAAACAGGAGGTATGAAGTGTGGAACAATGGCTTAATTGAGATGTCCAAAGGCTGTCCGGGTGGTGCCCCAAATGGAAATGCACTCACCTCATTTAAATAGCATTAGTCTTTAGGAGGTGCAGGCCACAGTGTTCTGAGAGGGGTCAGGATGGGGCTCAGGAAGTTTTACTGAGGCTTGTGGGGTTTTTCATGGAGGCCACATCAGCAAGAGTTACTGTTGGAGATTTACTTCAGGCTGTGAAAACAGGAGCTCGTGTCACAGGAAAGACAAATGACCAATCAGATGTTTAGCTTCCGGGGCTGGTCTTCACTCTTCACACATGGGTAGTGAAATATACTGACCGACTCCACAACATTCCAACTATCTCTGTATCCCTACTAGGGCTGCACCCATCCAGCTTTCTGTTCCAATACTAATGGCGATATTTTGACTATCACCAATACCTGATATCAACCAGTCTCGGGGCAAAGATGTGATGTTTGATTCTCTCATTTCAGCCTAACAACAGTGTATTGAAAAGTGAAATTAAAGAGTTAATATCACAGTATAAAAACTGATTTCATGCTAGTAACTGTAAAGAATACTGTGGTGTTAAAGGGGAAGCTGAACTTTAAGGAACTTTCATTTAGTTGAAACACAAGTCATATAATTAGTACAACTCAGAAGGGAAGTTAACTTGCAATGGATGACCTTTTTACACTTTTCTTTTATAGAACCTAAAAAAACCAAACAAAAAAAACAACTACAAAAATGTAGTCATAATATTGTGAGTTTTGCGAGTCTTTGCTATGTGCCAATTTGAAATAATGCTTCAACTGTGATTTATTGCTTTTTGGTTTAATATAGCTGTGATATAGGGCAGATAAAAGCCAGAGAAACATAAGCTCTAGCAATATTTTGGTCCGATATAAAGGGCAAATTTTTATTATTTATCCAAATTCTGTCATTTATGAAAAAATCTCATCCACAGCCCTTTTACCTTTTTAATCCTCCCATAAACCTGAAACAGAGCTGTGTAGCCATGTTTTATGCTCTTATCTCTTGACACTTTGTGGCCAAATCCTGATCTCATCAGATCTCAGAAGTTAAGCAGCTGGGAAAATCAGGAGACACAGCAGGTCGTTGTGTCTTTAGGCAAGGCACTTCACCCACAATGCCTAGTATGAAAGTGGTGTCTAATACCTGAATAATGTATTATTCAAATGAAGTTTTATGCATTTCTTTAGGAACAGGTCTGTTCCTTATCCTTAAAATGATCCCAAAATCATGGTTATTATTTATTATAGTTTTTTGCCCATATCACACTCTGATTTAGTCACAATTTACCCCATTGTGTTGGGTGATGTTTAACGTTTGTTAATATTCTGATTTGGACACTAGTAGTTCCACAGTCTCATGTTTGCTTCTCACAGTGAGCACTTCCACTCTGCACCACTGTCCACTTGTCACAGACACAAAGGGAAATGAGCAGCACTTCCGTGACCACTGGAGCACTGGAGTATCACCTTCCCCTCACAGAGCAGCCTCTCACCTCAGGCTTTGTCAGGGAAATCTGAACATGACCAATCAAATATGTCCACAAACTCACAGCATGTTGTCTTTTGTGAGTAATGATACTTATTTAGGAGAATATGAGATAAGACATTGTGGTAAATGACGGCAGGTTCAGGGTCAGAGTGCTCAGATAACGCTGTAGGTGGGAGGAAGCGTGAGCTCGCGGTGGAAGGCAGAGATGGGATTCCAAAGCAGTGAACACATCTGCGAGGAGGAAAACATTCTGCAGGTCAGCACAGACAAGGTAACAGAAGAAGAGTGTCCATTTCAACACCAAAACTGATAATGCAACCATGCAGAGACAAAATGATACATTACAGAGTGAGTCATCTGGAACAAAAGCTGGGGCAATTCTTGTATGGTCAAGTCTACCCTGGATCCAGTCAGATGTTTTTTCCTGAAATTCTGGTTACTGAGATGTATAAAATAGTTTAATTTTTAAATGCAACAGTCAAAGCCAACCTGCGTAATGCCAGATTAACGTGCAGCACTCTAAACACTATCAGGGATGATGATTGTTCTCCTGTTCCTCTGACATGGACCTACTGCCTGGGCACAAAAAGAGCAAATCATCAGAACCTGGGTCACTTGTTCCATATCTCCTGACTCACGGTTTCCCTTTTATTAGCCTCCCTGGCCGCTGTGTGAACCGCAATAGGATTAAAGTGTCAGAGCTGGAGTGGTGGCACCTTGTTGCTCTCCTTGTCCTACTTAATCTCACTGTTTATTCGCTCCTCCCTGAGCCACAGCACAGGGGAACGGCTCTGAGGAACAGCACTGAGGAAC
>JACN01085242.1:0-12335 GCA_000787155.1 Scartelaos histophorus
TTCACCTGTGTGAGTTTTCAGATGTACTTTTAAAGTACACTTTTGCGCAAATGACTTCTCACATAATGAACAGTTATAAGGTTTTTCACCTGTGTGAGTTTTCAGATGTTTATTTAAATGACTCTTTTGAGCAAATGACTTCTCACATAATGAACAGCTATAAGGTCTTTCACCTGTGTGCGTTCTCAAATGTGCAGCTAGATGACCTTTACAGAAAAATCTCTTCTCACAGGTTGAACAGCTGAATGGTTTCTCTCCTGTGTCAATTATAATACATCTTTGTAATTTCTGCACAGTCTCAAACCTCTCAGCTCCTTCTGCTGTTACTGACATATGTCCATTGTTCACAGTGGCACTGGTCTCTGGTGCAGACTTGTATTTGGGGGATAGGCCAGGGTTCTGGACTTGGTTGTAGACATCTCCATCAGCGTCTGTCTCCATCTGTGCAGATGAAAAGCTGAATGGAGCTCTCCAGTCTTCATCAGTGTCAGAGGAGTGTTCTGTGTCTCTCTCAGTCTCTGAGTGTAAATGTGTCTCTGTGCTGATGTCCTCTCCCTGTGTTTCCTCTCTGAGCTCAGATTGTCTTTGTTGAAGCAGTGACGACTCTTCTGTCGTCACACAGACACCACTGGACTCTGGGACGCCCACTGAGACCTGGGGTGGGGAAAATGGACACAAAATAATATTAATGTTTGGACTGTTCTGAAAACAATAATTAGAATATTTCTTGATTTCAAATAGAGATATTTTCATTTTCTTGGTTGAGATTTGTTAGAAATATTGTTATACATTTAACGATCTCAGTCTCAATTTCCAGGGACAGCTTAGAACATGCAGTGTTTTCAACACTTTTACATTGCTTGAGAAACATCCACAAAGAGATATTCTCTTCATCCTTAGTTTAAAGTGAGGAAGTGTCTAGACTAGACAAGTATATGCCCATGGACACTATGGAACCTACCTGGACCACTGAGGGATTACAGAGATATAAGGCTGCATGGTCATATAAAAGTAAGTACTACCATTTAATGCTGAAAATCACATTTGATATCAGAATCTGTATTGAGTATAGTCGATTCCTTAGTATCAAAATAGAGTTTGACATTTTAGTATTGTCTTTTAAACTACAGATCTGTGACCTGTGTTATGAAAATGGGTATTTGTGTAAAGAAAAGATTTTTATGTCTTTGCGTGAACACAAAAACAGCGACTGATAAATGTGGTGGAGGAAAACCCGCGTTATTTAGATAAAACACCTCAAAATATTCATGTTTCAAGAGGCCTCACCCCGGGATTTACAGCATAAAGGTGCAAATACAGCAAAATGATGCGTTTATCTGATGAGGAAATCATAAAGAATCACATAATAAAGAAGAAATGTGTTGTTTTTTGTGCTCAGTTTTTAACATGATATCACAGAATTTTAACCAACTCAGAAGTGCAGCACATGAAGGTCAAAGGACACAAGTTAAACTGTTGGATTGTGTGAAATTAACCATTTTTTCCCCTAGTATCTATGGAGGCCATGTGAGAGGCGAGCTAAGGAGCTAGTTATGGACATTTGGGACGGCACAGACCTGGGGTGGTGAAGACACAAACTAATATTCATATTTTTACTCTCCTGACAAAAGCCTGATACCGTCAGATCTCGGAAGCTGAGCAAAGCCTGTCTGGTCAGGACTTGGATGGGAGACACTGGCAGTTCCACGTACCAGTGGCAAAATCTGTTGTGTCCTACATTGCCTAGTATCAAAGTGGTGTGTGCGTAGCAAGTATATGGATGCTGGCCAAAAAGTAAGAAGGGTTATTGCAGGCGAGGTCAAAAGACAGGCTATCGGCTCCTGGAGGTGCACGACAGTAATAAAACTCACACAGAACATTTAGGTTGTGGCTGGTGCTTTGTATTAACAGTGAATATTAGTGCAACAATAACAAAAACCCAATATTTACAATCTGCAGTTTTTAAGCTTGATAATTAAATAATTTGGCAATAACCAAATATAACAATACACACAACTTTGTCCACAGTATTCAGAGTACACAACAGTCCATATAACTCCCACAGGTTTACTGCACTTGCAGGTACCAAGTCACTTGTTCACCAATCCGCATTTATAGGAATGGGGTGAGAAAGAGAGCCCAGAGTTAAAACAGAAGGTTGGGATTGTCCTTAAAGCGCTTAAAGGGGTTGTGGAATGCAGGTAGTGAATCAGATTGGAAGATGTGGGGAGTGACTGATTATGACAAGCCCCTACCGGATCACAGAGGGGGCAACTGGAGGGATGTTGTCTCCTGAAGGATCTGGGCTGCTTAGCTCGCCATCAGAGTGTTGTACCCAACTGGGCACACCTGGACTGTACAGTAAACAGTGCCAATTATCAGAACAGAATCAAATAAATATTCACTACTTTGAAATGTCAGTAGTTCAAGTTCATTTCAGTGTATACGCATTAACAGAAAATGGCATTCAAGTATCAAGTATCCTTTAAAGTGCATTTACCACGCTAAATAAAACAAGAACAACCGCCAATAACGGGCAGCATTAGATTATGAAAGTATTTTAACAATTTACAATTAAAATACACATAAACAAGTGTAAAGTGCTAGTGGTGTTGCTCACACTTGTTACATAATCACGGACAACCAGACTCATCAATCCCACTTTGGGATTAACATGTAAAGTCTGTACAGTCTGTTTCTGCGGCGGGAGAAAACTTCTATAAGCGCGAGTTACAATGTGAGCGCGAATCACCATTTACAACGAGTAAAAACTGAATTCCTGTGACTGACCTGCACAGCAGCCCCGTGGCTCCTCTCCCCACTGCCCACACTGGAGCCTGGAGCAGGTTTGCATCAGGCGATTGGCTGTGCACTTTGCCACAAGAGTACAATATTATATGTATATTTATTTTAGGAGGCTTAGACATATTTATGACCTGGGTTACATGTGCATTAGTCATGGTGGCGGTCGGAGGGGCCGATGGCGCAGATTGGCAATTTCACTTCTGTTAGTCTGGCCCAGGGCAACTGTGGCTTCAATAGCAGCTTATCAGCACTGAGACTGTAGTGACTGAATTACAAACTGTAAAAGTGCTTTGTGTGTCTTCCAAAATAAATGCAATGATTAATTAATAATTAATTAAATGTTTGTCATCCTGATTAAGGTTTGTTGGAAATATTGTTATACATGTATCAGTCTCAAGATGATGAACAATATTCTCTGTGTTAGATAAAGCCCCGTCTCCCTCCCTGGATTGGTGTTTTTCAGATTGTCGGATGTGAAGACAGTTTTCTCTATTAATTACTTTGCACTTTATCATTAAAATCATCAAAAAGTTAAATTCACAAATGTCTAACCTGATCATATCTATTAATGACTGGACCAAAGAACTAACTGAATTACAACAAAAATCTACATTACTACAATATTGATTTAGCTGCCCCCATCTGTGTTAAATAATATTGGCCTGTTGAATGTGATGATGTCTGAAACTCCGCAGTAAAAAGACTCAGCTCCCAGTTGAATATTTTCTGTTCGAGACAAAGTAGAACTAAAAATGGAAATGAGCCATTACATTTTGGTGGTTCAAGCATTTGTTTTCTTGTTTATTGTAACTGTACATGGTCCTGATGAATAAATATGTCACATTAAATATTGATACAGAAGCTGAGCCCCTCAAACCTTCTGCGGTCTGTTTTCTCCAACTTCATCCCAGACATAAATAAATCCCACCTGCACCAGGAGCGTGTGTTCCTCCTGTTTGACGCTCGGCTCCTCTGGCTCCTCTTTAATCCGTGGAGTCTGTGGAGGCTCCTGGTTCAGACCGGGGCCAGGACTCTTTGAGGGGCTCAGCATCGAGTCCAGGAGCTCCTGTTTCCTCTGGTTCTCCTCTTTGGAGCGACACACTTCCTCCTCATACTCCGCTATCGTTCTTTCAAACAGCGCAAAGATCTCTTCAGCAGCCGCAGTCAGCCGCTCATTCACCAAAGCTCTCAGTGTTTGGCTTTTGGACATTTTAACAAACTGTTTTTAGCTTTAGCTCCGAGCTAACCGCACACGAGGCTCGGGGGTCTGCTTCCTGCTTTGTGCAGCAGAGTAGACACGGTCAGCGCATTACTGCCCCCACTGGTCAAGCGGTTAATCTCAGAAAATGCTCATCAGTCACTCCTCTTCAAACTTTATAATAAAAACCTGCATCTCTCATTATTCACAGTGACTGGATTATTTTAGTGATAAGGGGCCCCCCAAAAGCATCTGCAGTGTAAATGCTGCTGCATCTAAACTTGTATTTCTCTCTCTAAAACAGCCTTAGATTAGATTTGATTTTAACTGTATGTGCTCGTAGGTTGTAGCAGGTCTTGCCCTTCTGGACAACTGAGACTTTGCACGTTAAATGATTTTAATACAGTTTATTATTTCACTGCTGAATGTTGAATCCTTTGAGATGATTTTACTGTAAAAGCCAACGTGATGCACCCAACATGATGCCGTGTCCTAACTGAGATTCACAGTCAGCTAAACTCTCCTGTACCACTTCTTCCAAGGAACAGGCAGGTGTTGTATTTGACCAGGATTTAATTAAAAAAAACAAAAAACTGCAACGATAAAAAAATACAAAAAGGTATTTAGTGAGCAGCAAGAACAACCGTAAGTATTAAAGTTACACTATGAAGACAGTAAAGACTGAAGGTTTATTGGCACTTAAAAGATCTTTATTGTTCTTGAAGAACTTTTACAGAGCTTCTAATGATTTCCCTGCATTTGGTGCTTGACCAATTTCAAGCTAATTTCCTGAAAAATGTTTGAAATGTTGAAAAAAAGTAGTCACACGCATAAAAACCAAACAAACTCAAAAACATGAAATCTGCCAATTGCAGCTATGAAGAGGCAGGACCAGGAGCAGAGAATCAGTCTGAATCAGAATCAGGTTTTCTTTTGTAGTTCAGGAGGAAGGTCTTTACATCATGCAGTGTGTTGTAAAAGTGTTGAAGCAGCTGATTGTGTCTCTCTGAGGGTTGTTTCTCTGTTATGGTTCAAAATCAGATACAAGAGCTGGATCTGTATCTTGAGCCATCAGCAATAAACTCAAAAACCGAATTTATGTTTAGGCTTTTTAAAACATCTAATGAACTCAAAAAATAATCCTTCAGTCAGACTCTGTTCTGTGAGTTCTCATGTGAACATTCAAATGATGGCTCTGTGTAAACCCTTTATTGCAGAAGGAACAGCTGTAAGGTTTCTCACCTGTGTGTGTTCTCCTATGTTTAATAAAAGAACTGCTACCGGAAAATGTTTTCTCACACATTGAACACCTGTAAGGTCTTTCACCTGTGTGTGTCCTCACATGTATATTTAGATGACACTTATTAGAAAATGAGTTATTACATGTTAAACACCTGTAGGGTCGTTCACCTGTGTGTGTTCTCACATGTTTTTTTAAATTACTTTTATGAGAAAATTTCTTCTCACACATTGTACAGCTGTAGGGTTGTTCTCCTGTGTGTATTCTCATATGTGTATTTAGATTGCATTTTTGAGAAAATGTCTTCTCACACATTACACAGCTGTAGGGTCTTTCGCCCAAGTGTGTCTTCACATGTTGAGCTAGACTACGTTTTGCTGAAAATGATCGCTCACATATTGAACAGCTGAATAGTTTCTTAGCGTGCATCTTTTCATGTTTATCTAGATCGGCCTTTTGGTTAAATGTTTTCTCACAGGTTAAAGAACTGGATGGATTCTCTCCTGTGTGACTTCTAATATGTTTTTGTAAATCCCCCTTAGTCCCAAACCTCTTTTGACACACAGAGCACAGGTGTTTCTTGCCCTCAGCTCCTTCTGCTGTTCCTGACATGTTTCCATTGTTCACTGAGGCTCTGGTATCTGGGGCAGACTTGTATTTGGGGGATAGACGTGAGTTTTGTGCAGTGGAGCTTCTGGCTCTGAACTGGACTTGGTTGTAGTCGTCTCCATCAGCGTCTCTCTCCATCTGTGCAGCTGAACAGCTGAATGGAGCTCTCCAGTCTTCATCATCAGTGTCAGAGGAGTGTTCTGTATCTCCCTCAGTCTCTGAGAGTAAATGTGTCTCTGTGCTGATGTCCTCTCCCTGTGTTTCTTCTCTGAGCTCAGTTTGTCTTTGTTGAAGCAGTGAGGACTCTTCTGTCGTTACACAGACACCACTGGACTCTGGGACGCCCACTGAGACCTGGGGTGGGGAAGATTAACACAAACTGACTTAATATTTCAGAACACAGTTGAAACGTTAGATTAGGAGACACTACTGCTTGATAAAACAGCAGACTTTCTCAACAGAAAGAGGAATGTTGTACATTGTTCATACTGTGAATATTATTTGCATATTGATTTGTAAATGTTTTGTTTAGAGAAGACCACACTCATTTGCATATTTCCTTAATACTGCCTGATTTACTTGGTCAATAAATGTTCATCCACCAGATATTTCCAGATATGGATCAGTGAAATGGTACAAGGACGTAACCTTCAGCCCACACACAAAAGCCACGAGTCCCACTTTATAACTAAAAAACTAAATGTAATTCTAATTTTTTGTATCAATTACCCTTTGAACTCACTACAACGTGAAACTTTTCACATCTGCAACGTCTGGAGCTGCAGCACATGATCCACAATCTTCAGAGACACGACTCAGAGCCTGATGATCTTCACACTGTCAATGTGTCACTTAAAGAAACGATCACTGGACACACATCTGACCCTCTACAGGTGACCCACACACCTGACCCTCTACAGGTGACTTTGAGGGAGCACACAGCAAAAATACAATCAAAGTGAAGCTGCAGAACTTTTCGGTCCCTCCTCACTCACTCTCACACACAGTATTAGGACGTACAGTCCCTGACATATGGGGACATGCCTTTCTGAAGTCTCTACAGACTTGAGAGCAACAGATTGGAACCTGTGTTAACAGCAACGCAGCCGCTCTTTATATTCTAAACATTCTCGGTTGCTTAAGCTTTAGTTTTAACACATGAAACTTGTGGGGACTTCTGAATTATTTCAGATTTAAACCAAGTCCATGTAGATTTATCAGAAAATCTGTATTTCTTCAGTGAAAAATGTGACCCATAACTGACCATGATGAATGAAATCCAGATTCCATGTGAGTTTGTTATTGTATTTATCTTTTTAAAATTAACAGCAGAACACTTACTATGAGCCTCTAATCACATGAACAGTTTTCATGAATTTATGTCTCTATCTACTTCACCTTTGTGGTTATAGAACAAACTAAAGCCACTGTCAGAAGCAGTGAGGAAAATAAAATATTCATTAAATGCACCCAATTGATGTAACCACTAAAACAAAAGGCATACGTTTATTTTTGCTTTATTACAAAAAAAAAACAACTTGTCAAATAACAAGAATAAACTCTTATCAGCCATCAGCAACTGGAAATTTAAGAAAAATAATTCATATTTTAACATTATGCCTTATGTATAGAACAACTTATAGATTCCGCTTTGTAACAAGTAGAACTTCATTCCCTGTGAATGTCTGTTGTCATGCACGCCTTTCTAAACAAAGGCGTGCATGTCATACACAAATGGACAACAGTTTGTGGAAGATTTAACATAATTTTATCCTAATATAAAATTATATGACGACATTTGTGATGTTTTGTATCCCAGATCTGAAAAACTCAAATTCAGATCCGTGAGGATAATGAAATGAGGATGGAAACCGAACCATCTTAGTTTGGAATGCCTGAGCCCTGCCTAATTTAGGCTATATTTTCACTCTTACAGTTTTCACTTTTAAGAGTAGAACTGTGCAGTTAGAACTTCTAACTCCATCAACACCATCTGTGAAGTTCACTCTTGATGTAAAATCTCTGGGTGCCTTTTCAGGGAATATTCTCTGCTGTTGAAGTCAACTCTCCTCTTTGGAAAACTTACTTAAAAATAACGGCAGACAGAAACATTTGAGATGTGCCGTACAGATTAGTCATGATTAAAACAAACCCCCCACTGATCTCCATCCGGTCCAATGAAGCAGTGAGAACATTTGTTTATGGTTGCTAATTCTCTTTAGTACTATTTAGTTTTAATTTCTTCTTGGATGCAGCGATCCGATTGTGGACAAAGTTTTTTATGTTAAGCCAGTCTCTGTCCTTGAGTGCGTGAGGTTCTGACCGGAGGCAGGAGACACAGCTTCTTTTACCAGGTACTTGACAACGTGTGATGAAGTCCATCATGTGTCGCTCCACGGCTTTTACTTCATCAAGTGTCCAAGTCCGTCTCCTTTTCTTCAAAACTTTAAGAAATAAAAACATATTATTCAAACTTTCATATTTATGAGGATTTTGTTTTTATTCAGGAATATTTCATATATAAAAAACAGGCACATGTAAATGCCTTATTTAACCAACATGAATACACCCAATAATGAAATTCTTCATGTAATCTTCTTACATCAGTTTTGTTTGTAAAAGACAAAAGGTTTGTTTTTCATTACGAAATGTAGAAATGTTTACTTCTCTGGTTCAGGGCTACTACAGTCAACTTTTACTTCAAAAATGTCAGAAATAAATACAAATGTAATATTCAAACTCTGCTCAACTATATTTTTCTGTTTTCAGAAATGGTTAATTATATGGAAATGATTAATTATAAGGATGAGATACATGTGTCAGTGACGTATCAGGATTTTCAACAGGCAAATTTAAAAATTTAGTTTCAATTTAACTTTTTCAAATATTTACAATGTCAGGTGCATAAATATATGTTTTATTCATATTAAATATTTTCAGTGTTTTTTATGTACATGAATTGGCTCTGAGCTTAAAAAATGTCATGTGGGAATAACGTTAAAATTGTTTTATTTTCTAAAACATGTTGGGATGTTAATCTAAGTTGTGAGTCATATGAATATGAGATTGAGATTTGAAAAAATAGACACGTTCTGATAATATTTGTTTGAAAATGATGGGGGAAATATCAATTCAAGAAAGATGAAATTTCATGTGGGACTAAAAACACTTAAAAATATGACAAAAAGAAAGAAAATAAATGTGATTAGATTTAGAGTCATTTTAAAGAAGTTTAAAAATCCTGAGTTAAGGGCGGACGGTCGCAACACATGAACATTTGACACTTTAGTACAAAAAACATGCAGAAGAACTAATTTTGGGGAAAAAAATGATTTGTTTCCATGGAGCTCAGAGGTTCTACAGGGATGTGGGGAATTATTATCAAATTTGAATCTTTTTAACTCAAGAAATTGCAACTGGACACATGTCATGTCATTGACTCTCAATTCAGGTATAAGCATAAATAAATGCATAATTTAACCAGTGTGAATACAGGATACATCTAACTGACAAATTAATCACATTTTAGGCAATTATCTAAGAATTATTCGAGAAAAGCCTGGTTACCTTTATTGGAAATACTGTTCTCCGGGCTTGATTCAGACGTGTCCTGTGGAAGTGCTCTGCTGCTTTGTGAAGTGGGATCTATTCAAACACACATTTAATCACTGAAAACTCACTGAATCATAATGACTAAACATTCACTTTACCATCTGGGTTCATCTCATCTTGGGCTGTTGGCTCAGATGTTTCTCTTTGACACGGCTCATCAGACGAACCTTAAAAAAAATAAATAAATGAAGTGTTTTGGCTTGACATTTGATCACTTTGTTTCAAATAGTTTTTAATGTTATTTCATTATCTCTGCTGTTATTACAGATACAGAAATCTGAACACAACCTTAAAATTTAATTGCTGAAAAACTCACAAGTAATGCTTATACAATTACCCAAAATGTAAGATAACATGATTTGACTTTATGTTCACTTCAAGTCAAAGATCTGGACACATGTTTAAATTTATGTCAATTAATTATTCATTATTTATTATTGTTTACAATGTAGATTCTTGCTGAAGGCATCAAAACTATGAATGATCATCTGTTTTTTTAAACAGCCACACTTTGCTTTGATCTCTAGTTTGCTCTTGGCATTTTTTGACCCTGACAAGGCCCAGCTGTAAAGTGAAAACCATTTCAGGACATTTCATCCAGGCAAGAAGAAGAGCAAGAATTTGTCGAGCAGCTGTGGCCACTTTGAGAAATCTGAATAAAATATGTTCGCAATATTAAACTTTTTTCTTTTCAACATTATTTCCTAGATCTTGCGTCCTACATCTGCTGTCTTCTGTATGTAATGTATTTACAAAGTAGAAAGTGGGTAAAATAAAACAACAACATAGAATGGGAAGGTGTGTCCCTGACTGGGAGACACAAGAAAAGGTGTGATGGCAGCTACAGAAGGAAATATTTTGCACTATCAGTTGTCTGATACTTTTTCTGTTATTGTTTGTATTTGTTAACATGAAACAATTGCACAAATATATGAAGCAGGATACCTTCGATATGATGCTGGTCAGTGCTGACTTCTTCACTATAACCATCCTCACCAACATCCACTTCATCTGATTGAGGAAAAATATATTTAGAGAAAAAGTACATTTCATAAACACTAGTGTATTTTTGAGAATTGTTTTGTTTAGGTGACGTACAGTTCAAGAAAGATACAAGTGAATCTCACCTTGAGGACTGCAAACAGGCGTTGGGAACTTAATGAAAGAATAGATCCGTTTTCGTCGACCTTTACATTTTCCTTGGTAAAACGCCTTGTGGTTGTATTGCATGTGCTTCCACAGAAATTTTTTGGCAAAAAGTCCTTGACAAATGTCACAATGTACAAAGTCACTTGGTGGTTTTGATTCACCAGGGCGTCGACAAACAACGAACTCTCCGACACCAGAGGACGCCACTGCAGCATTGTGGGAAAAATTCCCTCTATTTTTAAGAGAACGCAACATCTCTTTTCTTTTTTTGGAGCCCTTTTTCAAACTAAAGGCCAATGCCACATCCTGCTCATTTCTGTGGACAGACCCAAGATGTCTCGCCAGTTTGTAAATAGGCTTTTGACAAAAAAGACAGTATTGCCTTTTCTTGTACTTGCTTGCCTTTGTGGCTGCCGGCACTGAAGGAAGAAGTGTGGCCAAGCCCGTGGAGGACGTTACTGTTCTGTGGTCTGAAGAATTATTCATTGAGTTTTGAGTTCTACTATCATGAAAGTTACAGTCAGGCTCCGTGAAGTCAGTGAAAGTCTCCATACTGCATGATGTCACATTTGTTATTGAAATTTGCTTGAATTTTTGCCATTTATCATCACAGATTTCAAGTTCTTCACTATAAGAACTTCTGTCAGAGGAATCAGTATCTGGGACATAGTCTGTGGTGTTAGAAGCTTCATTCGTGTTGTATGACATCTGCAGGAAAATGAAAAATATGAGTTGTTACCAATGACTAGTTAGATGAATAAATGCCTCTAAATCTAATATCTGGTTCTTGTGGCTTGTGCTTCCATCAGCACTTTGCTCACAGCATTGTTGAGCTCAGTGTTCTGCCTTTTTCTCAGCTATTTCCACTGGACCTTTATAAAACTGATTCAGATGTGATGCTGTTTCAGAAGAGACTAGATGATCTGTATGATGCTGTACATCGTCATTATACATAAAAAACAATTATAATTCCAGTATCTAACCTTTATAACACAACACAGTCCAAGCATTAAATCAGAGAAACAAACACTCATCTGCAATGCCAATAAAACTATGATGATGAAAAAACAATAAATAAAGAAGTGCTGAGCAGCTTTAAGAACATTATGATGAGCACTAATGACAAAAACTAAAACCAAAATGAACAAAATTATTATGTGCTCAAGGACACTGTGTTATTAGGTTATTTTTTCAGATCAAAAAATTGTTAATTCTCCCGATGATCGATTAAGATTTATAAAGATTTTGATAAATCATTACACCAGTGTATTACCCAACCTATTTAACTTAAACTTTCATTATATTTTTTTATATTTATATTTTATAAGTGTCATTGAGTGCCCAGAAAATTGCTATATAAAACTGATGCACTATTATTATCATTATTATTATTATTATTATTAAGAAAATAATAATTATAATTGTCATTATGTTAGTTATTAGATGTATAGGACATATAGGGGTCAGACACCACTCGAACACTGGAGTATGAGGGAGTATGTCCCTGTTTTTCCAAGGGTCCTCATAGTGTGTTTTTATACAAACAAAAATAAAATAAAATTTAAAAAAAAGAATCACATCCACCCTTCCACCCTCCGCTCTCCGTCTCCCCCAGAGTCTTGATAACCAATTTTCAGAGTGATATATTTCAGAATATAAACGATAAATGATAATACTGAAACCAAACTGTGAAGCAGAATTATCTCCAAAATGTCTAAAATT